>PVKC010021043.1:0-18334 GCA_004027635.1 Crocidura indochinensis | reverse complement strand
AGTTCTGACTTATATCCCTCATTGCATCTTAGCATAAGACTACCTGAGAATGTTTTCTTAAATAAGAAAATAAGGTTAAGCAGTTTCTCTCCAAAGTATTATTATCCTTGAACAGATTTGAGACCTGGAGCGGTCGATAGATCAGTGGGGAGGCTATTTGCCTTGTTTGAAGATGAACTGGTTTCAATTCCCAGCAACCCTATGTTGCCTGGAGTCCTCCAGGAGGGATTCCTGAGAACCGCTGGGTGTGCCCCCCAACATAAACAAAATAAAAATTTTAGGTGGACCTCACGGATCAATCCCCAGAACTGCTTGGTCTTCCTAACAACGCTTGTATGAGAGTGATCCCTGAGCAATGTGATCCCTCCACCAAATATGAACAGGTATGTGTAAGGACACACATAGGGACTTTTGAAGCCGATGGCACCTTCCTCCATGAACATTACAGAGAAGGGAAGTTCCTACAGTATTTAAGAGGCCACTTATTGGTAGTGTGTGTATGGAACTCCACACCAGCAAAAGGTCCTGTGGAAAACCAGATTAGTCATTTGCTAAGTCATGAGCCTCCAGACACTCTGTGGGCTGATGTTCCTCTATTTCTTAACCAGGTAGAGAATTTACAGTGGAAGAATTCAGAATCCAGGTTGGATGGAGCCGTAAACATGGAAGATTCTGGATAGCTGAGTCACCTGGGGATGGTGAATGAGAAATAAATGTACAGTAAAGATCATTAAGGGTCACTAGATTGAGGAATCAACTATTCCAGCAATTGCCTTATGCTGACTAAATTGTGTTACAGGGGAGATAGCAGGTGGGAAAGGGAGGTGAAGAAGGATTGTAGGACAGCAAACAGAAAGATGTAATACAGGAATGATGGAATTTCAAGGTCCTTTTTTTATTTGAGCCTATCTGGGATGTGTGAAGTCACTTCTCTGTGACTTTGATTTATATTTTCTTGATGGTGAATGTTGGGGGATTTATAGCATGTGCACAGGGTGAATGTTTTAGCATTGTGGGGGCACAGCCAGTGATACTCAGGAGCAACTTCTAGCTCTGACTTCAGGAATCACTCCTAGTGGTGGTTGGGGATCATGGAGAATGTCAGGGATTGAACCTGTGTGGGCCACATGCAAGGCAAGGCCCAGGGTGCCTTAAGACTTCCATGTTTATGCATTTGTTTACACTTCAGCAGAGCCATGAAGTCACTACCATAGTCTTAGGTCTAAAAGTAGAGAATGCAGAGAAAGACTCACCAATATTAACAACACAGCAAGCAGTCTGGCTACAGAAAGTTCAATGCCAGCTTTCTTAGGAGTACAAGTGGGACTTTCAAATGCATGTGACTTAGAATTTCATTCCAGTTTGCTGAAACCATAATAAAATAGGCACCTGATCTCAATGAGAGTCGGGCTAATTATAGTTATCTGATTGGTCATCAAAATTCCCTAAGCCTGGAGCCGGGCGGTGGCGCTGGAGGTAAGGTGCCTGCCTCGCCTGCGCTAGCCTAGGACGGACCATGGTTCGATCCCCCGGTTTCCCATATGGTCCCCCAAGCCAGGAGCGACTTCTGAGCGCATAGCCAGGAGTAACCCCTGAGCGTCACCGGGTGTGGCCCAAAAACAAACAAACAAACAAACAAACAAAATACCCTAAAGCCAAACTAGGCGTTTGGCTCCCATAAGATCAAAAATCTTGAAGTGTAAGAAAACCTGTAAACATCCAGCAAGTACAACATTCTTCATTCTTTCCCCAAAGTGGATACCAGATGATTTGTGATTTTTTTTTTCTTTTGCAAAGGAACATCCTAAATATATGAATGTTTTACTTTTGGTTTTGGGGCCACACTCAGCTGTGTTCTCTAGATCCTTTTATCAGGAATCACTCCTGGGCACCAAATTGGGAATCTATACCTTCCCCATGCAAAGTATGCCCACTCACTCTGCACTATCTCGCAAACCCAGTATCTTTAATTTTAACAATTATAATAGATTATCATGAGCTATTTCTGTGGTTCCAATTGCATTCTCTTAATGACTAATTATGTTGATGTTGTCTTTATATCATCATGCTGTGGGTTGTAGCCCACATGGTTTCTAGGAAACCATGAAAAGTCTTTAAATTTTAAAAGAAAATTGATTTTTGTCAGGTTCATGTCAGTTTTTAGGGTGAACAAAGGAATCATTCATTTCACAAATATCTCTATGAAATGCCATTAAGTAGCTGTTTTTGTATGTTATTTTATAATACATCCAATGTTTTTCATGTTATCACTTATAATAGTCACAACACTTCATTGCTTAAGTTTTATTTCCTCAATTTTATAGAGGAGAAAATTTTTATAAACCAGAACTTAGGATTTCTGATTTCAAACCAAATGCTATTTTAACATTATGTTGTTAGTTTTGTCATTTTTATACAGTACAAAGAATTGAGGTGTTGACAAGACCTCATTTGCTTGAACTAAGACCCTAGACATATGAGCACCTTCAGCACCTTCTCCTTAAATTTTTCTAACTTAAAAACTAGAATGTTGTATTTGTCATTCTAGCTTGATTGATTGATACTACAAAGGGATGATTGTAAGTCAAAGTTAGTGCTGATAGAAATAGAGAAGTAATGCCCAGATCACATCTCCGACCTTTCTGGGTCACTGCCTGGAGTTCTGAATCCAATGCTGCGTACAACTCCATGGTTACTCAGACCCCTTTCATGGGCATGATGACCAACACTTAAAAACATGGAGATTCTGTGGTTTACAATTTCATAATAGCGGTTTCTCATGCCCATAATTTCAACAGCAGACTCATCACCAGTATACCCATCTCTCTCTCTCAAGGACCCCAACACACCTCTCCTCTCATTTCTACCCTTCAACTCCATTGTGAAGAGCAGTTCTCCCATTATGTTGCCTTTGGAGCTTTGTTGCTACCACATCGTATCTTTAAGTTCCATTCTTATACCTGCTTTTTATTCAATTGATAAACAGGTTTATTTTGACCCCAAATAACAGGATGCTTGATACAGTGGGTTTAACAGATATTGCCTCACAGGAAATTATGAGGAAAATTGTTCTAGAGTTGCTCTTGACTGCTTTTTAATATTTCCAAGGCCCCAACTCTCCATCCTTCTAGTTTATTGGTGTTTGAAACTCAGAAGAAGCAACTTTCTTCTTCCTTGCCCCCTTCCTGTTCAGATATGGCTACAGAGCTGCAAGTGTCAGTCAGGACCAAGGACAGATTTCCCCCTGCATTCATTCTTAGGTCCAGAAAGAAAGCCTTCTTCAGGAGCTGACCCTTCTCATACTCTAAAGATCATTGGCTAGAATTGAGTCATATGCCCACCAGCAAGCCGGCCACTCAGAGGGGAATTTCATTCAGTTAATTGTAGTTCATCTTCTGCAGCTGAGTCCTTTTCCAAGTATTTAGAATATATGAATCCAATTAGGGTTGGTTAGAAAAATATAGGAGTAGGGAGATGGGAATTCAACAAATAATATCTGCATTATGCTATAGCTTTGTTTCCCTCACAATCTCAAATACCATTAATTATAACTAATTAATAATTAATTATTATAATTACAATAATTTACACTAGTGTATGAATGAATTTAATGAGTCCATTGTGTTAATACATTTTATAATTTTTGGACTATATTTTTAGTATCTACATACTATATGTATTATAAATTGATAGATAATTTATCATATATTACATAATGTATACTATATTGTGTGTAGTATTAAGTAGTAAAGATTATATCATGGCATGTTATTGTTTCTTTTTTTTTTTTAGTTTTTGGGGCCACACCCATTTGATGCTCAGAAGTTACTCCTGGCTAAGCACTCAGAAATTGCTCCTGGCTTGGGGGACCATATGGGAAACCGGGGGATCGAACCGCGGTCCTTCCTTGGCTAGAGCTTGCAAGGCAGACACCTTACCTCTAGCGCCATCTTACCAGCCTCTATATTATTGTTTCTATGCAGTTATTTTTTATTTAATTTTTATTAAGATACCATGATTTATAAAATTCTTATAATACAGTTGTTTCAGGCAAACAACAACAATCCCACCACCAATGTCCTTCTCTCCATCAATGTCCCCAGTTCTTCCTACCTCCCATCTATATCTAACAAATCGATTTAATATTACTTTATTATTTATTTCATATTAGTTCATATTACATGCTTCAGAAAACTTAAAATAACAGCAAATGGAATTATCAGAAAATCAATAAAAGTCAATTTGTGATGATTACTATGTGATTTAACTCTATGTAAATAATTTCGAATAACTTAATACAATATAGTTTACTGCCAGTTCTCATTTACATAACTAAGTCTGTTATCTAAAATATATTCCATTCGATTTTATTTTGTACTTGAATCTTATTGAGGTAATCATAATCTTCCCTATCATAAATTAACTTTTAAAAGAATTCTGTGCTAATGTACTATAGTTTTCATAAAATAGGAAAATCCTAAACATTTGAAATTTAGTAAGAGTGAAAAGAATAAGATTTAAATGAAAAAATACAAATAGGCCTATTTATATTTACATAGAGTGTCTTATCCTAAAAAATAAAGATTTTTTGGGCTGGAGAAATAGCACAGTGGTAAGACACTTGCTTTACCCATGGCCAACCCGTGTTCGATTCCCAGCGTCCTATCTGGTCCCAGAACCTGCCAGGAGAAATTTCTGAGTGCAAAGCTAGGAGTAACCCTTGAGCACCACAGAATGTGGCCCAAAAACAAACAAAAACTGTAACATGGCTTTCATAACAGAAAATATAATTTAATGAATACTGATTGTCTGAGTAAATAAAAGATCACAATGAAAGTCTCTAGAAATAAAAAATACACAACCCAATCAGACATAGGACAATCAGCATAAATGAGATGTCAATTCATTATTGAAGATTTATAAAATCCCTTAGCAAGTAGGAGTAAACATACTTTTCTTAATCTAGTAGCCGACAACCATATGCATCATTAGTGAGTGCCACACTTAGTGTCATATGTAGGGAAGTTTTCCCTGTCCATTAAATAAGTTCTTTTTTTTTTTTGTTTTTGTTTTTGTTTTTTTTTTTTTTTTGGGTCACACCCGGCAATGCTCAGGGGTTACTCCTGACTCCATGCTCAGAAATTGCTCCTGGCAGGCACGGGGGACCATATGGGGCACCGGGATTCGAACCGATGACCTTTTGCATGAAAGGCAAATGCCTTACCTCCATGCTATCTCCCGGGCCCCTATTTATTAAATAAGTTCTTTTCATAATCCCTGCAAATCTGAATGGTAACCCAACTGGATAGAATATTCTTAGTGGGGTGTTTACTTTGTTGAGTTTTTGTACTATATTTCTCCATAGTCCTCTGACTTGCAGAATTTCATTTGATAGATCTACTGTGATTTTTATGGGCTTTCCTTTGTACGTAAATTAATTTTTAAAAAAATCTTGCTGCTTTCAATATTCTGTCTCTATCCTTGGCTTTTTTTTTTTCCAAAATGAGTGCAATGTATCAAGGAGTTCTCCTAATTAAGTCTATTTTTGCTTGACCCCTCTTGGATCTCAGTGTCTGTATTCCTCAACTCTGGGAAATTCTTTTTTGTTGTTGTTTTTTCTTTGTTTGTTTGTTTTGGGGCCACACCCAGTGATGCTCAGGGGTTACTCCTGACTATGTGTTCTCAAATTTTTCCTGGCAGGTTCTGGAGACCATATAGGATGCAGGGAATAGAACATGGGTTGGCCAAGTGTAAGGCAAATGTGTTACCCACTGTGCTATTGCTTCAGCCCCAAAACCCTTATTTTTGGCTTGGAGGACCATATGGGATGCCAGGATTCGAACCACTGTCTGTCCTGGATTCGCTGTGTGCACGGCAAACACCCTATCACTGTGCTATCGCTCTGGCCCCAACTCTGGGAAATTCTTATCTGTGTTTTATTTGTTTCTTCATCAAATTTGTCCTGTTCTTCAGGGACTCTAGTGATATGTATGTTTCTCTTGAATTCATCTCATGGTATCCTGTTTATTTCTTTTCAGACAATTGTCCACCTTCCATTGTTTCCTGTGGTTCTTCATTTCATCTTGGGGTTCTTTGATATTTTGCTCACTGCTCTTGCTCTACTCTTGAGAGCATCTTTTTCTGTTTGTTTGCTTTTGGGTCACACCTGGCAGCGCTCAGGGGTTACTGCTGGCTCTATGCTCAGAAATCGCTCCTGGCAGGCTCAAGGGACCACATGGAATGCCAGGATTCAAACCACCATCCTTCCTCCATGCTATCTCTCTGGCCCCTACTCTTCAGAGTTTCTATTGAGATATTTTTGTTTTGTTTTTTTGGGTCACACCTGGTGGCACTCAGGGTTACTCTTGGCTCTGTGCTCAGAAATCTCTCCTGGCAGACCTGGGGGACCATATGGGATGTCAGGATTCGAACCACCATTCATCCTGGATTGGCTGTATGTAAGGCAAACACCCTACCACTGTGCTATCTCTCTGACCCCCTATTGAGATTTTTTATATCACCTATCATACTTTCATTTCAATTATAGTAGTTTTCTCATTTGGATTCATATTTTCTTGTGCATGTTTCCTGTGCCATGTTTCCTGAGTTTGTTTTTTTTTTGGGGGGGGGGCCACACCCAGTGACGCTCAGGGGTTACTCCTGGCTATGTGCTCAGAAGTTGCTCCTGGCAGGCACGGGGGACCATATGGGAACCGGGGGATCGAACCGTGGTCCGTCCTAGGCAAGGCAGCAGGCACCTTACCTCCTGCGCCACCTCCCGGCTCCCCTGAGTTTGTTAAATATTAACATCATGGTGTCAAAAAGGAACTTATCAGAGGATTTACTGAGCTGTTTAGTAGTTTTTATAACTCTGGTCATACTGTTTTCATTCATTGATCTTGGTGGACTTCTCCATGTCTTATTTTCCCCATTAGTTTACTAGGTTTATTGCTGTGTTGGAGATGAGTCTTTGGACTTAGACCTCCTGGAAGATACTGAGGGATTAGAGTAGGTGTTGGTCTCTTGTTTTCTCTCCATCTTCACCGAACAACAGGAAGAACAATTGAGCAGTGTGTGATTTGCTGAGTAGACCAGTCATGCAGTCATGTATGTGACCACATGTGACAGGAGCTGTGACTTGTGTCAGTTAAGATAGTGCAGGTGTTGCGTGGAGCATCTGGAACCAAGGCAGAAGAGAGGGTTTCATTCCAAGGTAGGCCCAGTGGTGTCAGCTAGAGTCTGGGCTCACCTGTAATAGCGGAGTGCAGAGAACAGCAAGCAGAAGGTCGATAAAATGACTTTAAAAAACATCTACCAATTAAGAATATCCTGTGTCTTGGGCTATTTTTTATGCTACTAAAAAAAGTTACTGAAGTCAAAGAGAAAATACAATATACAATGGGTGAGACACTTACCTTGCACACTGCTGAAACAGCTTTTTTTTTTTTTTTTTTTTTTGGTTTTTGGGTCACACCTGGCAGTGCTCAGGGGTTACTCCTGGCTCCATGCTCAGAAATTGCTCCTGGCAGGCACGGGGGACCATATGGGGCACTGGGATTCAAACCGATGACCTTTTGCATGAAAGGTAAACACCTTACCTCCATGCTATCTCCCGGGCCCAAAATTTTTTTTTTTTGTGAAACAGTTTTGATCTCTGGTACCCCCATATAGTTCCAGAGCTCTGCTAGGAGCTCTGCTAAGAGTGATCCCTGAGCTATGAATAAGCCCTATAAATACACATCAGATGTACCATCAACCCACCAAATAAGAAAACAAAGAAGAAAATACTGTATTATTGGAAAAACAAAAAAGGGACCAGAAGAAATTTATATACTATGTTCTGTAATCCAGGTTGATTTCATGCAAGGCAAGTACCTTACTATCTCTCCAGTCCCTATCATTGAACCTTAGAATCTACTTCGCTATCTACTTACCTATATGCATACCTACCTACTCATGCACAAAACAGAGTATTTTTTAATCAAATTTTCAAATTTTATTTTTAATATTGCTTTTATTTTAGGCCACACCCGGTGACGCTCAGGGGTTACTTCTGGTTATTCACTCAGAAGTCGCTCCTGGCAGGCAAGGGGGACCATATGGGAAACCAGGGGATTGAACTGCAGTCCGTCCTAGGTTAGTGCAGGCAAGGCAGGCACCTTACCTCCAGCGCCACTGCCCGGCCCCCTATTGCTTTTATTTTAATGCTTAGGTTGTAATACAATGGGCTACTTTGAGTTTCTTTAAACAACTCTTCTTTCCCATGAACTATTTTATCTAAATTCTTAATTACTTAAAGACTAAAAATAGTTTCTAAGGTCATTTTGCATATGTATTTGCATAGTCCTAACTACTGAGCTATTTTTTTCTTTACAGAGGAAATGATCAATTCAGTGGAAAACTCAATAAAATGGGCTGAAGAGCCAGTGTAGTGTGTATGGTGCTGGCCCCAGAATCCCCTAGGGCCTCTGGAGCATAGCCAGACCTAAATCCTGAGTTCAGAGTCCAGAATAAGCTCTGAACCCCACAGAGTGAGAGTGGTCCCAAAACAAAACAAAATAGAAAAAAAAGGGGAAAAAAGATTTAAATCATATGAACATTAAGTAGAAAAAAAATGATCATACCTGAACACCAATTCCAATGCCAACTACAACAGAAATGATATCCAATCTACAACAGACTAGACACAGAAAGGACCACTTATACTATAGCCCAGAGGGCAAAGGAGGGGGTAATATAGGATGCATGCTGGGAACAGGAGTGGAGGGAGGAAAACATTGGGGATGGGAATGCCCCTGATTCAATGTCACTATGTACCTGAAATACTACTGTGAATGATTTATAATCCACTTTGGTCAAAATAAAAATTATTAATAAAAAAATTAATTCCTAGATATCTCATATACTTATGGCTTCTGGGCTATCACCTTTGCTTCTGTGTCCTTTCAGTATGGGAACCACGGATGAGAAATAGTACAGCAGGTAAGATACTTTAGACACAATTAACCAAGGTCTGATCAGCCTCGAGCATCCTATATGGTCCCTTGACACCACCAGTGTAACCCCTGAACACATAGTCAGGTTTAAACCCAGAGCACACCTGGTTGTAGCCCCCAAACTAAACAAATAAAATGTGGGGACTAAAGAGATTGCCTATCAGATTGAAGTACATTCTTCACAGGCAGGGCCAGGGTTGATCCCAGGTATTGCATGGTTCTCTGAACACTGCCAGGAGTGACCTTGAGTATTGCCATATGTGATCTCAAAACTAGCAGACAAATATAAAAAAATACATATATTTTCCTAATCTATGGCATATCAGATCATGTAATATGCATTCATAACTGGAACTATAATCTAATCACCCATAAAGTTATTAGATATCTCTAGTACTTACTGATACCCCAAATCTAATTTCTCTCCTTACTTTTCCTTGTTGTTCTCCATTTTGTTTATATCTATCCCTTCTTCCATAGTGAGAGCAACGATCTCCATGAATACTAGACCATTAGTAGTATACTAAAGTCATTTGAGAATTGTCTTATCTGTAAAAATTACCTACAAAATAGTTTTTGGCTATTCCTGTCTATCACTGACCTTCTCCAAATGATGGTGGCTTTCAAGATCTATTGCTCTATTTTCACCCCACTTTCTCTACTATCCCTCTCAGTTTTTATTATAACTCATCACAGTTTTCTGAACAATGTGTGCCAGCAACATATCATGTGCCAGCAACATAGCATTTATACTTGGGAAGTTATTTTCCCTATCTTTTTCCTTTGTGGAGATGGAGTTAAACTCCTATTTTTTCTTCCTGTTGTGATCATTTATTTATGTCTATTTGGAGAACTGGGATGATTCATAACTAAGCTATCATCAAGTTTTAACTAGAACTTGAAAGCTTTTTGCATATTAGTTCCTGATTATTCCCTTATAATTGGTCTCTAATTGTTTTTTTATTTTGGTGAATGTGTATGTGGAAGAGGAGTTTGGGTCACACCTAGCCTTGCTCAGGGATTACTCCTGGTTATGTGCTCAGGGATCACTTCTGGCAGGATTTGGAGTAACATATATAGTGCTGGGGATGGAATCTGCGTCAGCTACATGCAAGGAAATTGTCTTGTCTGCTTTACTATAATTCTAGCTTCTTTAAACTTTTTGCACTGCTGTGTCTGCATCTTCAAAGACAACCTACTAATATTTGTGTATAGATACACTGAGGCACTAATGAAAGTAGTATATTTGTTATCTGGTGTTTATTAAATTTAACTACTGATAATAACTGAGGATGATGATCCTGGGAGAGTCCAAGTTTGTGGATACTTTTTGAGAGAGAACAGTCTTGAATTAATAGGAATTTTTCAGGAACTATAAGCTTTTTTCTATTTATTAACTTGACCTAAAAATTCTGGCTTGTATTTTATTTTTTTGTTTGTTTTTGGGTTTTGTGACATACCCATTGATGCTTATGGGCTGTTACTTCTGGTTCTGCACTCAGGAATTACTCCTGGAAGTGCTTGGGGGACCATATGAGATGCCAGGGATCAAACCCAGACCAGTCCCTTACAAGGCAAGCAAACTCCCTGCTGTACTCTTGCTCTAGCTCTGGCTTGTATTTGACAAGAATATTACATATCGGGGCCTGGCGGTGGCGCTGCAGGTAAGGTGCCTGCCTTACCGCGCTAGCCTTGGATGGACCACGGTTCGATCCCCCGGTTCCCATATGGTCCCCCGTGCCTGCCAGGAGCGACTTCTGAGTGCATAGCCAGGAGTGACCCCTGAGCGTCACTGGGTGTGGCCCAAAAACCAAAAAAAAAAAAAGAATATTACATATCCTCACCTCTGACTGATATAGGTAATAATGCAGCAATGTAATGATGAAATAATAACAGTTAATTTTATTATTTATTATACTTAAGTATAATATAAACCAGATTATGTTTTGGCTCATCTCTAATCATGATATATGCCCTTTTAAAAATAAGTGCAAAAATAATGTCTCTCTACCTTTATTATGATCTTAAAAAAATCCACAATTCATGATGTATCTCAAACGTAACCCATGAATTTCCTAATTTCTCTTTAGGCCAAAACATTCACCAAAATTTTCAAAGTCCCTTGGTCACGTTTAATTCTTCTTCCCTCCTGTTAACAATCACCTTATGCGCCATGTTTTCTTCACAAGCCAGGGTGACTAGTGCAGTATCAAATGGATAAACATATGTCCAATTAGAGTTGACATATTCTGCACACACTCAGAACTTAGCATAAGAGATAATAAATAATTTCCCATTTCATGAATGTAATATAAAAGAATTTCGAATCACTAAGTCTTTTCTTCCCAGTAAATGCCATGTGAGAGTAAAGCTGTGTTTCTTCATTCTCAAACATGATGAAGTGGCCAGACAGAACAATGCGATCTGTAGGATCTTCTTGATCCCATTTGTGAAGTGAAAAGTTTGGATCACAGGATCTCTCTACTATCTTAGCAGCTTGAAAATTCTGTAGCTTCATCATACCACAGAGTATGGAGAGAATATGAAAGGAGAATGTGAATATATGTTTTCAACCCCACTTTCCTTACCAACATCTTTCTAGAATCAAAATGATAATAAGTCACATGGATTCACTTAGAAGGTTCTGACATGAATTTTGGGAAGAAAGCAGATCTGAAGAAAGAGCAAAGGGACCATCAGAATGTAGTTTAAATTGAAGCAAGACTGTCAAATTATGGAATGCCATGCAGTTATTACAAGTTTATATAGAGACCAAAATGAGATTTCTTTCTACATCCATTTGAATGGCACACATGGAAGATGCTGATAGCACCATTATTGCAAATATGTGGAACCACTGGCATCCAGCATATTATTTGTAAAGTCAAATATCTAATGACAGATCAATACAATTTTATTCAAAAAACATAAAATAGGTAATTTAATATTGCATTAATATTTAATTATTACAAATAATTTACAAAATTACAAATAATTACAAAATATTTAATATTACAATAATATTGAATTTAATATTTAACTACTTTGAACAGAAATCTGTTTACTTCTTATAAAATTTACATCATCCAACAGTGTATCACTTTGACACTTTAAAATAGATTTATTTAGATTAACTTATAGTAAAATTACTTTTTCCTTTAGCATTTTATACCTATATAAAAGCATGTTTCACTCCCAAGACAATATAGTTTGGTCACCTCCCCAAATTTGTCATTATTATTTTGTTTTTGTCCAAAATAATATTGTATTCATACAGCTCATAACATTCTGATAAATGTAATAAAATCCTTGCTGATATTTTGCTTGGAATCTCATCAGGTATATAGTCTCGTTTGGGGACATATGATACTAAACTTTCAATTCATGAACATAGAATGTTTGCTTTTATTTTCAGGGGTCTCAAACTTGCGGCCAGTGGGCCGTTTCCGGCCCTCCGTACAACATTTTGTGGCCCTGCCCTAGGGGGAATCTTTTTGCTTTGTTTTGTTTTGTTTTGTTTTAGTTGTTTGGGTCACACCCCTCAATGTTCAAGGCTTACTACTGACTTTGCACTCAAGGATCACTTCAACTTTGCTCCTGCAGCCCCAGGTAAATTGAGTTTGAGACCCCTGATTTAGGTCTTTCCTTATTTCATTGAGTAGTTTTTATTAATTAGCTTCACAGACATACTGTATACCTAAATTTTTTTAGTATAAATAGTATTTTAAAAAATCTTAGTTTCCGGGCCCGGGAGATAGCATGGAAGTAAGGCGTTTACCTTTCATGCAATAGGTCATCGGTTCGAATCCCGGTGTCCCATATGGTCCCCCGTGCCTGCCAGGAGCAATTTCTGAGCATGGAGCCAGGAGTAACCCCTGAGCGCTGCCGGGTGTGACCCAAAAACAAAAACAAAAAAAAATCTTAGTTTCCAATTGTTCTTTCCAATTGTCCCTTTCTCAAAATAGTATACACTTTTGTGTGTTGTTTCGGTGTCTTATCTTCTAAATTCATTTACTACTTCAAATAACCTTTTCATTAATTCCACTAGATTATTTTATTAGACAGTCGTGACTTCTGTGCATAGAGAAATTTTAATTTTTAGTTTATTATCTGTGTATTTTCATTTCCCTCTCCCCTTTCTCATCCTCCTTCTTTATTCTTTTGTAGCTCTGACTGGAATTTCCCTCATGATATTGAATAGGAATACTGCTAGCAAACATTTCTTTTTGCCAGATTTCCCATTTTAGGGGGCAGCATTTTCTTTCATCATGAAGTCTTGTGTAGCAACAGCTGTAGGTTTTTGGTAGGTGCTCTTTATCAGGTTGACAAAACTCCCATCTACTAGTGTTCTGAGACTTTATCGTGAATCATGGTCAGTTTTGTCGCATGCTCTGCAGCTCTCTGGCCACTTCCTGCATTATTCAACATATTTAATGATGCAAGTCTGACAGATTCAGTGATAGGGCCTGGTGGTGCTGGAAGTCGCCAGGACTTCCCCCACAGGTGCTGGGAGGTGGGGGAAGGGACCATGTAGGAACAGAGATTAGTCAAAGCTTATCTTCCTGTTTACAGTTTCCATTCCATCTTCCTCCCAGACCCTACAGAATCTTCTTCTTATCCAATATTTTCTGTAGAGGAGAAGTCGGTTGATCGTTCCACCCCGGAAACACATTCTGTTAGGTCTTTTAAGGCCTTCAGCAACGGGAAGAGGAAATGTCTATGATATGTTCTTGAGTTTGATATCATAGGTCTTAGTCATGAAGCTGCTCTCCAGTCTGGGCTAACTGGTCATAAAGGGTTAATTTAGGAGGGAAGCAAAAGAAAGTTTTTCTTTCCTCCTGAATTCAACTCCTAATACTTTCCTACGCATCATATATTAAATTCTTGTTTTCCTGCACCAGGTACAATCTCACTAGACATCTGTTTTCCTCCACAATTGAATTTTAAAATCAAAGTGAGTTACTGCCCAACAAAATAAAAGAACTATTTCTTTTTACTAATCTTGTTCAGCCTAAATTATGAGTGTTGCTAAACTATATTAATAAATAGTTCTTCCCTTACATTTTCAACTATGTGTATTAGAAATTATAAATGAAATTAATGGGATGTGTTGGCAGGAGCCAGAAGAAATGAAATTATTATGTGTGTAGAAAATAAGATCAACTAATTAAACATTTAATAGGTATTTTCAACATAATGTTGTCAGTGATTTTTATCTCTGTTAGCTGATGAAATTTAACAGAATGATAAGAGAAATACCGCCAGGAATGATGGTACAGAACTTCTGAGTCCAGGCCAAGGGGAAGAGAGACTCCCTGGAGCCTGAGGGGGACCATTCTCACAGCTGTTCACTGTCATGCATTCCACACACCCTGTTTCACACAACTGTAAGACAAACATTGCAAATATTACATTACATATCATTAGCCTTAGTTTTATTTTCTTCTTTAATTTTATTGATCGAGGTTCTGTGATTTCCAGTACTATTTATTATGATCTCTTATGCACAGAATTACAACACCATATCCATCAGCAGTGTGCCCACCTCTGTCCCCCAAGGGTCCAACATTCTTCCCTCACCACTCTCCCATGCTCACCATCTCAGTTGTGTGGTCTAGTTCTCCTGTTGTGTTTGTTGACTTTGGCCCTTGGTTGCCTTGCTGTGTATCCTGAAGTCTCACATATGAGAGCTCCTTCTGTATTTCTCCCTTTCCTTCTGACTGACTGCACTTCAAATGTTATTCTCTACTTCTATCCATGTGTGGGAAGTTACATTTTTATTTCCATGGAAAATTAATAAAGAAGAGGATTTATGGGCCTCTTGAGCAATGAAGAAAAATTCAATAATATGATGCTCATGTTTTAAAGTTCTCAAGTGTCTGAATTTAATCAAGTGTTCGCAAGTTACTTATTTGTATGACTTATTTGGGGAATAATCATGGGTTCTTCATTTTCACTCTTTCTCCAATCCCTTACAGAAATATCACTGCAAAAACAACTATTGCCAAATGTGTTGACCACTCTAGTTTCTGCCTCATGTATTTTATGAGCAACCCAGCAAGCATGTCATGAGAAACTACTTTTAATAAATTGCAATTTATTTATTTTTTCTTAGGGTTTCTTTTCTATTTAAAATATGCTGTATTGAAAAATAGTTCATGCTTGTTTGGGAGGGGGTATTGCCCCCTTCTCCCCCCTTTTGGGAGTCTTGTTATCCATGTGCTATATCTTCATAGCTAAAATTCCATTGATATAAAACCTTTGAGCTATCAGAGAAATATTCTCTTTGGCTTTAACCAACCTCTGGGTCTCAGTGACTTTCCACCATGGACATTAATTTCTCACTCACTGCAAGCCCATTGAAGGTGTTTTTGCTGTGGACAATTATCAAGGTCTTTTCGGGACAGAAGAGCCGATAAGTATGACTCACTGTCAACCTCTAGGGTCTCAGAGCCTTGTGTGGTTACTTTCCAAATAAGGAAGGAGGATGGAGGGCTCTTCACTGGGTTTTTACGACCAGGCCTGTGCTCACCATCTGCACTACACATCTTTGTTTAGACTCACTGCCACATGGCAAGGCACTGTGGCCCCCTACTTGTCCAGGAAGAACTTCTAGGTCAAGGAGAGTTTCTGTTGCAGCATGCCTTTCCCCTGATTCATTTATCCAACTGAAAATTGATATACACTTTTAGTTTAAATTTCATCATTCAGGGTGGCAGAGAGATTGTCTTCTGGGTAGGTAGGTCAGCTTGCATGGGTCCGACCTGCATTTGATTCCTGACATCCCATACAAGTAAGTGGCCCCTGAGTACAGAACCAGGAGAAAGCCCTATGCACTATCAGATGTGGTCTCCAAACTAATAAAGTATAATCATGCATTCAGTCTGTAGATACTAATCAGGTGCAAATATTCTCTTTTTCTAGACTCCTAAAACACACCAGGGAACAATGTAGACAGAATCCCCTGTTTTATACAGCGAGATATTTTATTTCTTTTTTTTAATTTTTTGGGGGGGATCACACCCGGCAGTGCTCAGGGGTTACTCCTGGCTCCATGCTCAGAAATTGCTCCTGGCAGGCATAGGGGACCATATGGGGCACCGGGATTCGAACCGATGACCTTTTGCATGAAAGGCAAACGCCTTACCTCCATGCTATCTCCCGGGCCCCTAGATATTTTATTTCAAAAATGAAAACTTGGGGCCGGAGCAGTGGCGCAGCTGTAGGGTGTTTGCCTTGCATGCACTGACATAGGACAGACCGCAGTTCAATCCCTCAGCATCCCATATAGTCCCCCAAGCCAGGAGCAATTTCTGAGCACATAGTCAGGAGTAACCCCTGAGTGACACCAGGTGTGGCCCAAAAATAAAGAAAAGAAAAGAAAAAAAAGAAAATTTAGAAATGAAGGAAGTCACAGAACAATGTGGAAGATAACAAGCTTAATAGGAAGAAACCGAGTGGGTAATGAATCAAAAAAGGTTATGATTTTGAAAACGAATGACCCAAAAGTCTTCATGAAAAAAATGAAAGAGTGGTATTTTAAAAAGTGATAGATGAAGGCTGGAGTGACAGTACTGTGGGAGGTTTCTTGCCTTGAACATAGCTGACCCAGATTTGATCCCTCTCAAACTCCACCAGGAATGATCTCTGAGTACAGAAACAGGAGTAAGCCTTGAGCACTGCTGGGTGTGACCAGCCCTTCCTACCCTACTCACTAAGAAAGTAACAGCTGAGGGAAGATCTGAAAACTGCAGGGACAGGATTCCCTTATACAAAGGCCCAGAGACTCAATGAGCATGTTTGGGAGTTTCGAGGAACAAGTAGGAAAGCAATGCGAGGGACTGAGAAAGAAAGCAGACATTTGTAGCATGAGTTAAATCAGCTTCCGGTAGGTTAAAAAGGACAGGGAGGAAAGCTAAAATCCAAATTGCAAATTTTGTTTGATTCGTCACATTTCATCTCTGGAAACATATTCAATGAATGCTTGCTTGTGTTGCTATTAAGTCAGATAAGCCATGCTCAGAATCAATTTTCTATTTGTTATGGAACATTGCAGATTGAGATGGTTCATGACTTAATGGAAATTATGCTGAGCCGTGCTTATTTTTAGCACAAGAGGAGTGCCATAGCATGGGATTGATCACTTCTTAGCCATTTTATTTTTGTTGATGTTGCCTGGCATTTGGCCTTAGAGCTAAGATTTTGATTGCATAAAACTGAGATTATTTTCATGAGAAAATATGGCAATGATCCCATGAATACTATCTTTCAAAAATTCTCAGATAGAGTATAGCAGGTAGGGCACTTTTCTTGCACACACCTGACCCAACCCAAGCTCAATCAGCTGAGCCTGCCAGGAGGGATCTCTGAATATAGATCCATGAGTGAGCCCACAGCCCCTTCAAGTATGCTCCCCTCAAAAAAAAATTAACTCTCAGAGGCACCAGAAATGTTGCTCAGTAGAGCATTTACTTTAGATGTGTGAGGCCTTGAATTTGATCCTTCTGTGCTGAAACAGTAAAAAAAAATGTCAGTAAGATAAATGATATCCAGATGATAAAGGGTAATTAAAATGAAGCCTTTGGTTTTTTAAAAAAATGAAGCTTCAGGAGCGATTTCTGAGCATGGAGCCAGGAGTAACCCCTGAGCACTGCCGGATGTGACCCAAAAAAAAAAAAATGAAGCTTCCATTTTTAAATTCCATGTCCTCTTAGGTGAATAGCTTCACTACTCTAACACTTTTTATAGAGAGCACTTGATATCCAGGCAAGATAAAGAATCAGTGCTGACAAGATAACTCAAAAGTTTGGGTACATGTGGGAAGCCCAGTATTGCTTGGTCCCCAAAGTATCATCAGGTGTAGCACAAAAGTTGTCTTTTTTGTTTGTTTGTTTTTGGGCCATACCTGGTGACTCTGGGGTTACTTCTGGCTATGCACTCAGAAATCGCTCCTGGCTTGGGGGGCCAGCCAGGTCTGCCCTAGGCTAGCATGCACAAGGCAAATGCTTTACCTCTTACACCACTGCTCTAGCCCCCCAAAGTACTTTTTTTGGGTAAGAGAAAGAGCTTTATTTTATTCTCTCCTACTTTTTGACAAAAATTATTCCACTTATTATTCCACTTCACACCACAGAGATTAGTGCACATCACAGGGAATGAGAATGATCATTGCTGGCGGGGATGTGGAGAGAAAGGAACTCTTATCCACTGCTGGTGGCAATGCCGTCTAGTTCAACCACTATGGAAAGCAATATGGAGATTCCTCCAAAATCTGGAAATTGAGCTCCCATTCGACCCAGCTATTCCACTTCTAGGGATATATCCTAAGAATACAAGAA
>PVKC010021042.1:0-18352 GCA_004027635.1 Crocidura indochinensis | reverse complement strand
TATTCCCTTAACATCAGATTGAATGGTCATAGCATCCAGAGACAAATATTATTTCATAATGGTGACTCCTGTATCTTGTATTCTTAGTTACTATGAAACATGGGTTGGTTGCTCATTATAAAGGAGAACAAAGAGACATTCTCATGTCCATCAGTGTCCCAGTGCTTTCAATTTTGTAAGGAAACAAGAGGATGCCTATATCACACTTGGGAAGATGTGCTTCTTAAGATTCAGTCAACACAAGCATTCTCAGGCATTCTGTTCAGGAAGTTCTTTGCTACTTAAACACTTGGCCACACATATTCTGACCTTAATAACATTAATAAAAGATTGGTAAACTAGGACCTGTGTATCAAATTCAGTTTTGTTCAGTTCTGTGCTAAGAATGATTTTTAAGATATTTAATAATGTTTTTAATATTTGCAATAAATTTCATGAACACATACTTTCATTTTAGCTAATGTAAGTCTTCTGAAAAATAGATTTTGCTCATTATGTGCACTCAGGGGTTACTCCTGGCTCCATGCTCAGAAATCACATGCAAGACAAACACCCTGCCTCTATGCTATCTCTCTGGCCCCACTATTTTTATTTATTTATTTTTTTATTATTATTTTTTTAATTCTTTTTAGGTCACACCCGGCAGTGCTCAGGGGTTACTCCTGGCTCCATGCTCAGAAATTGCTCCTGGCAGGCACGGGGGACCATATGGGGCATCGGGATTCGAACCGATGACCTTTTGCATGAAAGGCAAACGCCTTACCTCCATGCTATCTCCTGGGCCCCACTATTTTTATTTTTGACAATAAAACTTTGGAGAACTTTGTTTTCTCCTAATATCTAATATCTAAAGAAAGGTCTGCAAAATTTGAAGTATCTATTCCTTTCTTTCTCTTACAGAAAGTTTGCTGACCACTGATCTAGACTTTTTCTGAAAAGTTAAACATATTTAAGTTATATTTTAAAGTGTCTTTAAAAAATAAAACCCAGATTTTTTTTTATTTTATTTTATTTTATTTTTTTTGGTTTTTCTGGCCACACCCGTTTGATGCTCAGGGATTACTCCTGGCTAAGAGCTCAGAAATTGCCCCTGGCTTGGGGGGACCATATGGGATGCCGGGGGATCGAACCGCGGTCCTTCCTTGGCTAGCACTTGCAATGCAGACCTACCTTACCTCTAGTGTCACCTTGCTGGTCCCACTAAAACCCAGATTTAAAAAATATAGGAGTTTCTTAGCAGACCTCATGTTTCTTATGGGCTAATAGCTTGGTGAAGAGCTCACTGGGACTCAGGGTCTATGCAGTGCTAGGATCAAATTCAAGCCTCACGAAATCCTTGGAATTAATTCCAACATCTTGAGTTATCTCCTTGGTTTCTAAAACCCAATTCTAATGATCATCAAACTTTCAGAGGACACCAAGGAGCCTCCTAGAACTGTATCACTCCTCTCCTTGAGACATCTGTTATATTTGAGTATCTGGTGCCCAAATTCATGTCTAGCTTATCATGATCTGAAATCAAAACAATCCTTTTAGGTCCAGCTCACATGTCCTGCTCCCCTTTAAAAGTCTTTCCTCATCCTTTAAACCACACTAAAAAGATATTTATAAAAATTCTTCTAGCTGAGCATTTCATTTTCTCTCCCACAAATTTTGTGTGTAATTAGAGCAAAAGTACCTCTTGATATTGACCAAGTAGCATTCAACACATTGGGGATAATGATGATGAAATCATGTCATTTAATTTATTACTTACTACGATATAAGCACTTACTAAGTGCCTACATACATTATTAATTTGTTCAAATAATATCTATTAGTGTCTTAATACTATGCACCAAGCTTGAGTACTGATATGTAATGGTAAAGATGTAAGATAGTTAAAATGCACTTCTCAAAAACTAAGAATGGAGCTTTCATATGACCCAGCAATTTCACTTCTTGACATCTACCTCAAGAGCCCAAAATCCCTATTTGGAAAAGTTATTTGCAGTCCTATGTTCATAGCACTATTCATAATAGCCAAAACATGAAATCAATATAAGTGGATAACTGGATTTAAAAAAAACTCAGTTCAGTCTTTTTTTTTTCTGGCCACACCCGTTTGATACTCAGGGGGTTACTCCTGGATAAGCGCTCAGAAATTGCTCCTGGCTTGGGGGGCCCATATGGGATGCCAGGGGATCGAACCGTGGTCCTTCCTTGGCTAGCGCTTGCAAGGCTTACCTTACCTCTAGCGCCACCTCACCAGCCCCTCAGCTCAGTCTTTTTTTTTTTTTTTTGGTTTTTGGGTCACACCCGGCAGTGCTCAGGGTTACTCCTGGCTCCATGCTCAGAAATTGCTCCTGGCAGGCACGGGGGACCATATGGGGCACCAGGATTTGAACCGATGACCTTTTGCATGAAAGGCAAACGCCTTACCTCCATGCTATCTCCTGGGCCCCTCAGCTCAGTCTTAATGGTTACCAAATCTTCCACAGGGTACAAGGAAAACTCTCAGGATTCATACAATGACACCTTCCACAATTCTTCCCACAGGATTAATCTAACCAGGCCTTTGGGCCTGGCAGCCCAGACCCACTAGCTTTGCTGGCCTGCATCCAGACACCTCCTTCAGCAAGAACTGAATCACAGATTTGAATCCTCAGAGCCCATAGCTCCAATCTTCACATATTAGATAGCAGTGAACTTAGAATTAAGGTAATGCTAAGCCAACTGCTCTAGTGTTATATTATGATCAAACAAGTCCAACTAAATTCCCAGCTTTTCTGGGATAAGCCTCTTTCCCAATGGATTAATAACTCAGAGGACTGGAAGGATTTAAAAAGTAGATGGGAGGAAAGCAGAAGGTAAAACTGAGCAATGGTTTTGAGGTGGGGCTTAGCAAGGCCCAGAGTAGGGTGTGATTTTCATTTGCACTCAGAGCAGAGAAGTTCCGAGAAATAATTAGATGTTTGTGACAGGAACAGTGGACAAATATTCTGGGCACAGAAACAGGTCACAGAAGTCTTTTGACTGCAGACTGGACATCTTTGCCTTGTTCCAGATGCAACGGGACTCCACGGAGAGCTGGGGACAAGTCATGGGAACCACTCCCCACCCCAAATCTCACCAACAGCATAAACAGACTGACAGAGGAGGATAGTCAAAGCCTAAGAGGCAGGGGTGTAAAATGGCAGTAGAACATCTTGGGGCTGTAACCCTCTTAAGAATGGCATATTGAACAAAGGGGACAGGGCAGGGGTCAGCTGCATGGCCCAAGCAAAAGAGTAGTGGGCTGGAAGGAGGAAAACCGAATCTTTAGTCAGCTCAGCCACTGGTTGTTTTTTGACCTCAGTCCCCAGGGTGTCACTGATTCTAATTATCACTTTAGAAGGATGTTGACCTTTAAAGGTCACTATCAAGTCTGAGTAAAAAGATATGCAAAGCAATTGGCAGGGAGTAAGCACTCAGTAGATGAGGCTGAAACTCAATTATGTCTGTTCTCTTCTAAAATTCTTTTGCATTCTGCATTGTCTTTGGCCCACTGTTAGAATTTAATCAAGAACAATACCTGGGATCTAAGAAAATTACAAAAATGCACTCTAGGATAGGTTGCTACTTGGGCCAACTTTCTGACATAGTGGCACAAAGAGGACAGTGAACACAGAGAACAGTTTTGTGGAATAGACAGTGCTGTAGGGAAGCACTTGCTGTGGGTCTTGTGGCTTAAGACTTAAGCCAAGCCACAAGCTTCTTTTTCCCACTGAAAGAAATAACACCAGGCTAGATCCTTCAAAAATCTTTTCATTTAATTTGGAAATAAATACATGGGGTCAAAAGGTAGTAGAGGAATATGGCGCTTGCCTTGCAAATTGCAGACCCTGGTACTATCCGTAAGGCCACACATGCCTCTCCAGGAGTGATCCCTGAACACAGAGCATGAATGAGCCCTGAGCACCACCTCAAGCAAAACAAACAACAGTAGAAAAGAAAGGATGGAGTATCATTATATAATACACATGGGGTAGCACATGCGGGTAATACATGGTCAGAAGCAGCCATCATGGGAGATTGAATCAATGGCAGAGCGTAAGTCTCACTTCTGTTAGAACATGATAAGTCCCCTGTTGGAATTCCAGTAAGCTATTCCCAAATCACCTTGCAGACAGACCCTTGTAGAGCAACTGTTTTAGGGGACCCTGGAGAGCAACTGCTCTGGGGATTCTTCTTGAGGCAAAAGCTTTGGAGACACACTCCAGAACCAGGGAAGGACAGCACAA
Source organism: Crocidura indochinensis (assembly GCA_004027635.1). Classification (NCBI taxonomy): domain Eukaryota; kingdom Metazoa; phylum Chordata; class Mammalia; order Eulipotyphla; family Soricidae; genus Crocidura; species Crocidura indochinensis. The sequence goes on along the minus strand of PVKC010021042.1, from coordinate 14,090 downwards.
AGAGGGGGTGCAATCTCTTCATGATTTGAGGAGTCAACCACTCATGCTTGACTTGGGGCAGTCTCTCCTTCCTCAGTGATACCACAGGTTAATGAAATTGCCTATTGATTTTGTGGCCATTATTATCACCCATTGTGATACTCCCTAGACACCTCTAGACCCCAATATTTATGTTTATGTTAAACTTCTGCCTGGTGCCTCACATCTTTCTGACTGACCTTTATATCTTTTATATCCCTTGCCCTGTCATCCTGCACATATTCCAATTTCTCTAGATAAGTTTCTTTCTATAAGCACTTCAGAATGAAATAAAGGATCTCTGTTCATCAGCCTAGAACCTATTCTTTCCTGGTCATCAGTTGTGGTGGTGGTGGGAGTGTCCTCTGTACCAAACACATTGGGAAGATGGAAGTTGACCCTCATTGGCCAACTGGGTCACCACTGGGAGGGAAATAGTCACTACTGGGAAACAGTCCCCAGTGGTCCTGGTGATCTTGCCTTCCATTCATCCTTGACTTTACTGGTGCTTGCTGTGCTCTGCCTCAGCATTAGCTTCTTCTTATCTTCCCTGACACTTGTCATCACTGCCCAAATGTCCAGATCTTTCTATCTGTTCCATCCTTTCTTCTGAGCATCAAACCTTTATCTCTAATTAATTTATAATTTTGGTGACAGAGATAGTGGCGATGGTGGTAGTGAAAGGTTCTAGTTATTCTAAACATAATAAAATTCATAAATCTTAACTGCTTGACTATATAAATTTTAAAAATTCAATGTCCGGACCATGATATCTTGGAAAGTTTCCTGATACTCAATAGCCAATAACACCCCATACACTGCCAGGGATCATCAGTATTTTCATTTCTATTGCAGACTGTTGCTTTTGCCCAACTTCGAACTTCACATAAATGGACCCATTCAAATAAGTGTACTGCACCTGATTTCTTTCACTCATTAGTATACCACCGAGATACATCCATATTATTGAGTCCTGCAGTAATTTTACTTTTGCTTGCTCTATAATAATATGGTATCTTTTCTTTGAGGTGGTCACACCTGACTCTATGTTCAGGGGCCACTGCTGGCAGTGCTCAGGGAACCAAATATATGCAGTGCTAGGTTTTACTGCATGCAAGGCAGGAGCTTTATCTCCTAAACTATATCTCTGGCTCAGAGAAAGGATTGAGTCAACAATGCATGGGACTGCTATTCATACCAAAAAAATCATCTGTCCCAAATACCAGTAGTACTGACATTGAGAAAGCTTGCACATTAGTTTATTATAAACTAATGCTATAAATGATCACAAATTGAATAGCTTAAAACATTGGAACCAGAGCAACACTACAAATAGTAGGGTTCTTGCCTTGAATGCAACTAACCAGGGTTCAATCCTTGCCGGTCTCTGTGGCAGACATTTTTCTTTTTTTTTTCTCTCTCTCTTTCTCTCTCTCTTTCTCTCTCCCTTTCCCTCTCCCCCTCTCTCTGTCTTTCTTTCTTTTAGACACTGTGATTTGCAATATTGTTACTGCAGTCATATGATACATATGACTTTATCTCCTTTCAGCATGCAGTTCTTATCTAAAGTGATCATTTCCAACTATCATAGTCATAGTGGTTCCTTCTCTGCGCTAACTGCACTTATTTGTGGCAAGCTTCCTACCACGGACAGGTCTTCCTGGTCCTTGTCTCTATAGTCTCTAGATATTAAGACCTTACTATCAGGGCAGGAACTATAGTGCAGCGGTAGGGTGTTTGCTTTGCATGTGGCTGACCCAGGATGAACCTTGGTTTGATCCCTGGTGTCCCATATTGTCCCCCAAGCCAGGAACGATTTCTGAGCACATAGCCACAAGTAACCCCTGAGCATCACCGGGTGTGGCCTAAAACAAACAAAACAAAAAGACCATACTATCTTCTTTTCTAATAGTCCACAAATGAGTGCAATTATTATTCTTTCTCTGACTCATTTCACTCAGTATAATACTATCCATATCCATCCATGTATAAGCAGATTTCATTTTTCTTAATAGCTGCATAGTATTCTATTGCATAGATATACAATTGTTTCTTTACCCACTCATCTGTTCTCAGTCACTTGGGTTGTTTCCAAATCCTAGTTATTGTGAATAATGCTGCAATGAACATAGGAATGCAGAGGGCTTTTCTACTTTGTGTTTTTGTAATGCTGCTTCTCTATATCTACCTACCTACCTACCTACCTGACCTACCTTTCATAATTCTATTCTCACCTAATAAAACTTCTCAGTTCTACCTGCATTTACTTGCTTAAAATTTTACCTTCTATAATTTACTCAAATGCACACTCATCTTTGGAGCATTAATCCCCAGTTCCTGCTCTAATGAACTCTTTGCTGTATAGCCCTCAGTTTCAAGAGACTCTCCTCTGCCCCATCACACCCTACACAGACTTTCTCTGGCACATGCACACTTTTGCCACACTTGTTAGTTTATCTTGTTAGTTTATCAAGCTAAATTTTATAGATAGTAGACACTAATTAATATTTTCTGAGTTGAAACTGGGTTGAGAATACACATACTAATATAAAAGCAAAGAAGTGCCATGCACGAGGAAAGGAAAACCTTAATATCTAAAGCTAGAGAAGAGGCCACATGACTACTAAATGCTAACAGAGAAGCAATAGCATCATTTTTCTACAAACTGCTATAAATAATTCAGGAGAGATGGCAGGGAAGGTCCTAGTCACCTTATAGAACCATCGTAGACACTCTATTAGCTATCCTATAACCTATAATGGCAAAAATTAACATAGTGAGTGAATAGCAAGAAAACTTTTAGTTAGCAGTTGAGGCTCATCTTGCAATTTTCTTCCTACATTCGGGAATTAGAAAACCATTTGTTTACATTTACATAATGTATAGAATTTCAAAATCAAAGCTAAACTAATTAAAAAGATGGGCCTTTAATCTTTGAATTTTTTTTTTATTATTTTAGCTTTGTGTCTGGCTTTTGAGCAGTTTTGTGATTGCAGATTTAGAACTCTCATTGGTATGACTTTTATTTTCAATTCCTACATGCAGAGATGCCTTTTTTTGGGGGGGGGGGTTACTGATGGCTAACTTTTTTGAGCCCGAGTGCCCAAACTGCCACACAATGCCCAGTTCCCCCAATGGCCAGTTGCCAGGTGAGCTGCAAAACAGACACCGGCACACTCGCTTTCCTCTGAGCTGCATATCTTACTTTCAGATCCCTTCCCGCATGCCGCTGCAAGGCCTGTGTGTGCCACCGCTGGCACGCATGCCACAGGTTAGCCATCGAGAATAGAAGAACAATCAATATTTAATTGTATTTTCTTTTCTCTTTGTGAATTAATCTCAGTTCTCATACTTCTGCAAATTAACTACATGAGATCAACTGATAATATAGAAAATAGTTTGCACACAGTAATTTCTCAATAAAATTCCCATAGGCATTGCTGAGTTGGATACATAATAGTATTTTCATGGTCTCTCCTGGTTTTCTCCCATCCACTTTGATCTTTCCTCTTTCTCATGACTTTTTATTTTGCTCTCTAGACCCCTAAATATGTATATTACTCAGCATTCTTTCTCCAAGGGCTATTTTTTTTCTGTTCTCTCTCAGGAATGATGATTGCATCTCCTCCCATAATTTTTGGGGGGGTCACACCTGGCAATGTTCGGGGTTACTCCTGGCTCTACACTCATAAATCTCTCCTGGTAGACTCGGATTCGAACTACCGTCCTTCTGCATGCAAGACAAATGCCCTACCTCCATGCTATCTCTCCTGTCCCTCCTCCCATAGTTTCAATAACATCCACAAGTGTTTCAATTTTGTTTTTATAGTTCAGATCTCTCTGCTGTGCTTCAGATCCATTTGTTCAATGGCCTCTTGCCCACTTATTGCCAGATACTCTACTGACCATTCAAATTCTATACTAAAAATAAACTCAAGTGCTGCAGAAAATGGGTCAGTGGATAAAGTGATATATAATTCAAAGGTGATATGTAAATTCAATCCCTGGAGTCATATACATGAGTTGTCCTGACTGCTCTACTGTCTGTGTTACCCAGAACTGCAAGTGATTTCAACCACACTGTTGCTGGTGTGTGTAAATACAGCAACTAAGTGTGCAACCTTGGTGAGTATCAAAAGTGAAAAGATGTGGAAATACCTGAGCCAGGGGTAAGACCCTCAGTAATTGCATGTGTGAATACCATCAGTAAAAGTAAAACTCCTAGCAAATACCGTGACTGAGTGTTCAAGGGTCAAACTTTCAGTGAGTAGAACATGTGGGAAACCCAGACATGTTGTTGTTACTGTTGTTGCTGCTGCTGCAGCTGTTTTGGGGCCATGCCCAACAGTGCTTTGAACTTACTTATAGCTCTGAACTCAGGGATTATTCCTGACAGGGTTCAGGGGACCATATGTAGTACTGGGGACCAAACTGGGGTCAGCTATATGCAAGGCAAGCACCTTACCCATTGTAGTGTGACTTCACTCCAACTTTATCAAATTATGCTATCTCCCTGTTTAGATTCTTTCGATGACACTTCCTTCTTTTTGTTAAAAGAAGATTCAAGCTCTTTTACAGTCATATAAAATTGTTCCTGACCTAGTTTATTCCTGTCTCTCTGATAACTTTAAAAAAGAAAAGAAATGGGTAAAATAAAAGAAAATTTAGGGCCCAGAGCAATAATATGGCAGGTAAGGTGTTTGCCTTGCAGGTGGTCAACCTGAGTTTGATCCTTAGCAATCCATATGTCCTCCCAACCCTACCAGGAGTAATAACTGAGTACAGACCAGGAGTAACCCTGAGCTCTGTTGGTGTGCCCTATGCATCAAAACAAACAAACAAACAAACAAATTCAAATTTTGAAACCTAAAAAGAAAATAGCAGGTAGGGCATTTGCCTTGCATGTAGGTGGCTGACCCAAGGTTCAATCTCTGACACCCCATATGGTCCCCTGAGCCTTCCAGGAGCAATTTCTGAGTGCAGAGCCAAGAATAAACCCTGAGTGCAACCAGGTGTGGCTTTAAACCCAAAATAAATAAATAAAAATAAATGATCATTTTTTGATTATTTGAAAGGACTAAAAAGTAAATAAATCTTAATAATACTAGCATAAAAGGGTACGGATTAATATTAAAAATTAAGAGAATATTATAGCAAAGAAGTAGAGTATATTTTAAATAATATTATTATTGCTATTATTAAAATACAGCAACTAATTATTGCTCTATTTTACTTCAATAAATTTAAAATGAGAAGAAATGTAAAAAATACTAGAAAAATGCTCATTTCTAAAATTGACAGAAAAATATGGGGCTAGAAATAGTATAGTTGGTAGGGTCCTTGTCTTGCACACAGTTAACTCAGCATCAATTCCCTGAGCCCCACCAGAAGTGAGTCCTGAGCACAGAATCAGGAGCAAGCTCTGAGCACAGCTGGGTTGGTCCCCTAAGCCAGGAGCTATTTCTGAGTGCATAGCCAGGAGTGGCCCCTGAGCATCAGCAGGTGTGGCCCCCAAAACAAATAAAATAAAAGCAATACTCACAAAAGCATTGTACAGGTTCAGTGTAATTCTTATAAGGATATCCATTATCCTTGATGTTTTCCAAAGAAATAGATCAAATACTTCTGAAATTCATGGAACAATAAAACCCTGCAAATAGCTAAAGTAATCCGTGGGAAGAAGATGGAAGGGCATCACCTTTCCCAACTTCATATGTTCTACAAAGCAGTAATAATTAAAATGGCGTGGTATTAGAATAAAGAGAAACTCTTAGATCAGTGGAATAGAATTAAATATAATAAGATAGATATGTACGATATGAAAGATAGATCCGCAGGTGTATGATAAGTTAATTTTTGATAAAGGAGCAAGAAATGTAAAGTGGAGCAAGGAAATCCTCTTCATAAAGTGGGAAAATGAAGTCATAAAATTTGCTTATATGTGGATGTATATATGAATAGTATTATCCTGAGTGAAATGAGTCAGAGGGAGAGGGATAGACATATAATGATAACACTCAGTTGTTGGATACAAAAAAAATAATATGGTAATAATACCCAAAGACAACAGAGATGAGGGCCATGAAGACCTGTCCATAGTAGGAGTTTATCCATAAATAGTAGGGGAGTGCAGTTAGGGCACTATATGACAATGATAGTTGGAAATTATCACTGTGAACAAGAACTGGGCACTGAAAGGAGATAAAGAGATATGTATGATTCCCCTGCAATAACAATATTGCAAATCACAGGGGAAAAGGAAAAGAGAGAGAGAGAGAAAGAGAGAGAGAGAGAAGTAAAATGTCTGCCATAGAAGCAAGCAGGGAAGAGGTCAGGGGGAAGGCAGAATGGAAACTGGGGACATTGGTGACCATACACACACCCAATATGTAAATATTGGAAAAGTAGTGAATTGATATTTTCTAAAATCATACATATTTTCCAAAGCAGTCCAAGAGAACCTACAGATAAAATTAGGGAGTATGGTAAGACTGCCAAACAGAAAATTAACCTAGAACAATGAATTTATACAAGGAAAAACAAATTACAAAAAGTAATAAGTCACTCTCTGCAGTAAGAACAAATAAAAAATAGCTTAGAGGATCAAAGAAGCAGTGGAGCAGGTGTCTAACGTATGCTAAGTGCTGAGTTCAGTCCCAACACTGCAGATGCAAGACCCTGGAGGCCTCAGAGCACCTCCAACTGAGTTCCACTGGAGTGACTCCTATTAAACAAGAGGACTTGGGAATATAGCTCAGAGAAGCATCTGTCTTACATGAGTGAGGCTGTGAATTGTATCCCCAAGCACCACAACCAAGCATGCAAGCACCACCACAAATATGTGTACAAGTACATGTCCCCTGATACAACACAATAATACTTTTTCAATAGTTTAGGGGAAAAAAAGAGAAGGTAATTAAAGAACTCAGATGGAGAATACAGTGCTCAGAATGATATTCCAGAGATATGTAATAGTGAAAAATTACATATTATATATATATATATATATATATATATATATATATATATATATATATATGATTCCTCATAAGGTAGTAGAAAGAATGGTAGAGAGAGGCTGTAATTTTAAAACATACACTGGGGACAGGAGAATTAGGTCAGAGGCCTGAGTACCTGTGGGAGGATCTGGTTTGTTCCCAGGCAGGAGATGATCCCCTGAGCACAGAGGAACCAACAGTAGCTCCCAAGCACCACAAAGTATGGCCCAACAGCTATAAAGAGTAATGGGATAAATTATTTTCCATATGGAAAAAGAAGACTAAATCCTTACCTCATTCCAATTATAAAATTAAAAAACAGTGATGTTATTAAAGGCTTATGTGGAGAAAGAATGGACATAAAAAGACTTAAAATGCAAAGGGAAGGATACCATGTTAGAATATAGAAAAATTTAGTACCTTAAAAATAGCAACTCTTGGGGCCCAGGAGATAGCATGGAGGTAAGGCGTTTGCCTTTCATGCAAAAGGTCATCGGTTCGAATCCCGGTGCCCCATATGGTCCCCGGTGCCTGCCAGGAGCAATTTCTGAGCATGGAGCCAGGAGTAAATCCTGAGCACTGCCGGGTGTGACCCAAAAACCACAAACAAAATAAATAAATAAAAAATAAATAAATAAATAAAATAGCGACTCTTGACAAGCAGTGTTTTCCCAAATAAAGTCTGAAGTTTACCTGCATCCAAATTACCTATTTGTTAAAATGTAAAGTTCTTGGACTTTTTATTTAAAAAACTAAACTCAAAACAAAATTATTTTCTCTTTAATACCCCTCCCCTCTCTCCCTCCTTCTCTATTGCATGCTCTCTCTCCTACATCTCTCTAAATTTCTTTCAATAAAAACTTATTTTTGCTTCACTAAAAATAAATAAATGTATGTTCTTGAACCCAAATTTTAACCTACTAAATTATATATTCAAGCGGGTTCCCAGGAAACTGCATTTACAAAACTCTGATAATTCTTTCCTGTGCAAAATTTTGCCTTATAGGAGAAGTCAGTCATTAGCTGAATTGCACACAGGAGTGTCTTGAGAGAAATTTTACAAATTCAGATGCCTCCCTAGGCCATGCCCCAAACCAACAAAATCAGAATTTCTGGCAAGGTGCCTAGGCATCAGCATTTTCCTCAGAGATCCAAATTTGGTAGTCATTGCTTGGAAGAAGGGTGCCTCTGGATTCATATTGCAAGATTTTCTGCCTTTCCCTACTAAATATTCACTTCCAGTACAAATTTGTATTGAATTTATTTTGATTAAGGAATTATCTTGATCAAGTGGTATCTTCATTAAGGAAGAAACAATTTCCTTACATAAGCATAAAGGTTATTTTTCTATCATTGGGCATCCCCAGGATCCTAATACATAGGATGAACTCAGAGCTTAAGTTATGAAACAAATTCAAGTAAATGAAACACATAAGTGAAACAACACATAGGTGAGTAAAATTTTCACCAAACTCTAAATTTTCCACTGGATTCAATAAACCTCTATAACTCCAAGGCACATTGGTAGGCTATAAGAGGTATCAAAAGAACAAAATACAGCTTATCTCTTTGTGATATGGTTGGAGAAGGAGATATGGACAAAATAGCTTCCCATCAAACAGACAACAAGAAGTTTGGAGAACATAAAAGGAAATAAAAGAAAAAGTAGTTCCAAATGCAGAATTTAGGAAGGTATTATTGAAAATTCATTATCTAATATTGGTTTAAAATATTACTGCAACATATTCAGGAAATAGGCTGAATATTAATTTTAATACATTCATATTACATAGATATTATGAAATGGAGACACATCTTAGTTATTATTTTTAATATTGAGGATGAATTTCAGTTGCTTTAACAGGCACAGGATAGGTCTGTATTAACTTAGGCAGATGGGCCTTGCTCTGACCTTCACAGAACACTGTAGGGTTCAAGAAACACGAAAGGTTCCGTTCTTCTGATTTCCTTGTTACTGCTTTTTAATTCAAGTATTTTGCCTCTGGTTTTTTAATTCTACCTTCTGGTGCCTCCAACTGAGGCCTTCCAGAAAAGTGCCTCATTTACATTTCTATAGGGAGAAACCGCTATCCCATATATCCCTATTAACTAATAGCCAGGTCATTGGGGTTGACTGGGATGGGGGGTGGTTAATCTTTCTTATGACTTGTCTAGTTCCTTTTTTTCTTTTTGTTTTGATTTTGGGCCACACCCAGTAACACTCAGGGGTTACTTCTGGCTATCCTCAGAATTATTTCTGGCAGGCTTGGGGGAACCATATGGGATGCCAGGTATCAAATCCAGGTCAGCTGTGTGGCTGTGTGCAAGGCAAATGCCCTACCCGCTGTGCTATCTCTCCAGCCCTCATATTTATCTATTTCCTAATTAAGAACTCCAGGTCTAAAATATCAACTGTCTGTCCAGTGAAACCCATCCTCAATATTAAAAATAATGACTAAGACGTGTTTCCATTTCATAATATCATCTATATAATGTGAATGTATTAAAAAATTAATACACTATGTGATGGTGAATAATTCCAGTGCTACCCCAGACACCACTTGGATGCAAAAAATTCAAGGCTAAAAATTCAAGGTTAGAATTAGATAAATTGCTGGACAGGGAAAGTGTCTCAAAACCATTATGTCAAAGGACATTTGATGTTATCTACCCATAGCATATTGTAGGGGAAAACCAATTAGCATGTCTATGACTCTAGATGCTGGTCATCTATTTTACATTATACACCAATGCATATTAAGTTGATGGATTATGGTCCTTTTTCTAAGCAAACTGTTCACATTGCTGTCATGTGACAGCTGTCATTTGCAAAGCCCAGGAGAAGAGCCTGTCACCATGGTGTAAACCATTGTGATTTATGTAGCATGGCAGAAGAAAAGGGTTTATAAATCAAATTACCATTGAAATGGAACCCAGCTTGGCTTCTGAGGCTCATCTACAAGCAGTCATAGGGAATATTTAAAACCAGGGGGAAAAAGATAACAAGGAAAAGAATGTGAGACAACAGAAATGAAAAGTATGAGTTAAGATAAACCTATAATATCTAAGCATTTTTAATAGAGCATTTATCAGTTAGCTTATTTCTTCATACCTTCCTTTACTCAAAGTGTGTTGCCCTATTCTTGATTAATTTTTCTTCTGGAAAAATGTTAAATTTCACATCTAATTTGTCATTCATTTAAATGTCCATTAAAAATATAAATGTCTCTTAACATTTATTCTCTTAATGCTTCAAAACCCTCCTGATTACCCAGGAAAAGAGAACAGCTGGTACCAAAGATATATGCATAATTACATTTTCAGAAGACCCAAATTGGAAAAAAATATTTCTGAGGTGCTCAGAGATTTTTCTTGACAAGTTGATAAAATTTATTAGCCATTAAGAAATTTTATTAGCCATTAATCATTCTCAGATCTAATAGAGCTGGTAGGGCACTTGCCTTGCATGAGATTGACCCGGATTTTATCCCCAGCACCACCTATTGTTCACTGAGGACTGCCAGAATTGTCCTTAAGAGTAGAGCTGGGGCCCGGGAGATAGCATGGAGGTAAGGCGATTGCCTTTCATGCAAAAGGTCATCGGTTCGAATCCCGGTGCCCCATATGGTCCCCCGTGCCTGCCAGGAGCAATTTCTGAGCATGGAGCCAGGAGTAACCCCTGAGCACTGCCGGGTGTGACCCAAAAACCAAAAAAAAAAAAAAAAAAAGAGTAGAGCCAGAAGTGAGCCCTGAGCACTATAAGGTGTGACCCAAAACCAAATTAAAAAGAAAATAAACTCATTCTCACAATGTACAAAAACATAAATTGCCCCCAATCAATGCAAACCCTTGCTGTGCATGGAATTCTCTCTGTAAGGTCTGACATGCTGACCACAAAGATGAAGTGCTTGTCTAGGGAGAAGAAGTCCAATGAACCAACCATATAACCCAAATGATTGCTGTGACTGGGACTGACTGATGAAGAGCTCACTCCTCCTTGTGATAGATAAATTTCTATCTGCCATATAATAGTAGAACAGGAGTAGGAAAATGACGAGACCAAGCCCCATATACATGATGCTGGGTCAACCTCAGGTTTCACATGGCAGATCACAAAAAACACATCTTGGCTTTCTCCGGTTTATATGTCCCTGACTTGTTTGCTTCCTTTTTTTTTTTCTTTTTGATTCTCCCTTGATAGGGACATAAACATTATTAACTATGCCACTTCCTCCTGGCTGCGAGTCAAGGGAAAATATCAGTGTCCTTGACTGACTCAGAATCTGAAATGGAAAATGATGTCTTCTGTGACTGTGCTAACAATAAACTGAGAGAGACCTGTCAAGAAGGAGGTAGAAATGAGGGGAGGAAATGTCGGCTTCAGTTTCCCCTTCCCATTGTGATATGCTTTCCAATGCTAAAATCTGGGAGGGGCATAATTTTCCTTAACAAGAGAATGATATCTAATGTAATAAAATGTTATGTTAAATTTTATTTTTTTAACGGAGAGAATGTCTATTCTATTCAAGTCTTGGTATCTAAGAAGTGTTAAATTCATTGGTGGAGGATATCAATCTGACATGATTGTCAGATATACATACATATATAGAGTAGCAAAAGTCACTTGCTCCATGATTCTCTGGGCCACACCCTCAGCGAAGGCTTGAGTACTTTCATCATGCTCATCTCCTTCTCCAGAGACCCCAATCCCAGTGTTAAATGTTCAGAGTGAACTATGGTCCATCAGCTAGTTGATCTGAGTTAAACTATATAGGTGGAATTAAAAACTAGAATATAGTTTAGAATATAGGATAGCTAGGATAACTGAAAAGGGATAAATGAAAAGTTTGAAGGGCTGAGGTTACCACAGAAGGAGATCTAGGAGAATGAAAGAAGAGAATAACCATGAAAAAATGAGGAAGGTGAGAGGAAAAGGGAGGAAGAGGAGGAGGAAAATGAAGAAAAAGAGGGAAGGGGGAGGAGGAGGAGGAGAGCCTTTGTTTGAAGGCATCGTTTAAAAGAATTTCAAATGTGCTGAAAAGGTAAGAAACATATCTGGAGAACAACTGAGGCAAAAGAAAATGGTAAATGCATCAACAGGAGACACAGACCAGGTGTTAAAAAATATGACTATTTCATATTAAGTCAATAGATGAATGAAAAATTCTATGAGCAATCTCTGACAATTCTGTGATTTAATCCAGTCTTACAGACCAGACCAGCGCTCCAGAAGGTTAAGAACTTGCTGTCACTAAAAAACAAACAAACAAACAAAAAACCCCACAAGAACCATAATCACCTTCGAAGCTTGTTTGGTATAAAGAAGGCAACTCTCAAAGGCCCTGCAGGGAAGTCAGCAAGGGGTGTGGCACTAGGGCGTCTCCCAGCAACTGGGAACGGGGAGCAGCAAAGAATGAAAAGCCTAACTCAACTGGGCCAGGGGAGGGAGAAAAAAATAGCGTCTAATTCCTTCTGGGAAGAAAGATGTACTCAACTGGAAGGCCGCCAGGCCTGCAGCAGAGTCCAGACTTAGGGTGGGCAGAATAGAAGCAACGCCTGTAAATAAAAGTCAATCAGTGTTAAGGATCATCTTTGCTTGGGAACAGGTGACTGAAATATGAAAAATGAAGACTGATCAGGCGGGGACAAATGATTTTTTTATTTGGAGAAAAAATAAAGCAAGAGCAGAGGACCTGGGAGGTTGTTTGAGATGGAGCCTGGGATCAGGGTGTGGTCTGGGGTTGGAGTGGGGGTGTGAGGACATACAAGGCCTGGTCGCTTTTCTACAGGAGGACAAGGGTGATCGGCCCAGAAGAATGAACTGGGGGTGGAAGGTGGGGGGGGATAATAAGGTGACACTGGGACGATCAGGCAGGCGAGGGTGCGGCGCGCAACCTCTCACCTGTAGGAGCTGCCGGCCGCAGTCGCCACCTCCTCGCGGATCTGCCTGTTGAGGGCATCAGCCGCCGCGCGCCCCTTGCCCGTCTCGGGGGGCTGGGCCGGGGCCTGCACGGGAGCTTGCTGGTCCGGCCCCAGGCCCTCGGCGCGACGCACCATCCAGGCGGCCCCAGCCTTCCTGCGAGTGTCGCGTTCATCCCCTCCGGATGGCTTCCCGGCCGCCGCAGGGCCCCCCGACCCGCTGGTGGCCGCGTCCTGCTCCGGGACGTCGGCGGCCTGGTGCACGGGCCAGCGCTCCTGGCTCTGCGGCCGACGCCGGGGAGCGCCCCCGAGCACGGGAGCCGCCGCCTGGGCCGGGGCCGCCGCGGGGATCTGCACGGGCTTGGGGATCCACGGGTGGTCCCCGCGGCGCGGCAGCGGCCAGGCGCGGAAATCCTTCTGGTACTGGGTCTCGCGCTCGAACGGCGCGTCCGAAGGCTGGTACTCGCTGCGCGGCCGGCAGCTCGGCTCGGGCCGCTGCACCTTCCAGGCGCGGTAGTCCTGCCGCATCACCGAGTCGGCCGGGCCCGGGCCGGAGCCCGCCCCGGGAGCCCGGCCATGGGCACCCGCGCCTTCGCGTTCCGCGCTCGGTCCAGGCGCCGGCCCCGTTGCCCGGGCAACCGCATCCAGCTCCCCCTGGGTCGGCTGCGTCTCTATAGCGACGGTGCGCGCCGAGGGGGGCCCGGGAGCCGGCTGCGCCTGCTGCAGCGACGGCGGCGGCGGCGGCGGCGGCTGCGACGGGGCTCCGGGGTGCTCGGTGGCCTCCGAGTACTTGGTGAAGACCAGGGGCACGGCGATGTCCGCCTTGTCCAGCTGGTTCCAGAAGCGGGCGATGCAGCAGGCCCGAGTGATGCACGGCCACGCCATGATGCGAAAGCTGCAAAGCCGACCTCCCTTCTTGCGTTAGGGGGTTCTGAAATAAGTCTCGGGCTCCTTCCCCGAACCTCAACTAAGATCAGCTAGCCCGCCGCACCCCGGGGTGGGATGGAGCTAGCTAGCTACCCGCTGAGAGCACCCGGGAAGGTCGGGCAGGCCAAGCTGTCACTGAGCTCCAAGTCCGTTAAGTCCCTCGATCGCCCGCTGCTGCTGTCAGGACCTCCCGGAGCCGTCTGCAAAGATCTGGGGAGCGCAGTCTGC
>PVKC010021041.1:0-18331 GCA_004027635.1 Crocidura indochinensis | reverse complement strand
AGTTCTTTGGGTTGGAAATACAGCATAGGGGTTAAGACGCATGTCTTGAATGAAGCCAACAGGGTTTGATTTCTAGAACTCCATGGTTATATGAGTACCACAGGGGTAATCCAGGTAATCTATGTAACTTCAGGCTACAAGCAGCACCACATCCTCAACCCTCATATTAACCTGTTGGCTGAGAATTCAGGGAAATTTCTAAACCTCTTGAGCTCCACTTGGGAGTCCACAATAATATAATAGTCTTATGCATGAAAATAGATCTATTCAGAATTAAAAATTGCTTGAAATACTTAAATTATTTTAATTTATTTTATCCATTTTAGGGGGAGTTTGGACTACATCTGGCAGTACTCAGGGTTTATTCTTGGCTCTATACTCAGGAATGACTTACTCTTGGTGGTATTTGGGGGGGCATATTGAATGCCAGAGATTAAACCTGGTGCATCCACTTGCAAGACAAATGCTCTACAAATGATCTATTGCTCTGGGTCCCTAGATTTATTTTCACTACATTAAATCCTGTGATACAATAAATTCTATTTAATGCCTTTTGTGTATGGTATATATTAATTATTGATAAAATTATTTTGGTGATAAAATAGAACTGTGTGTGTATTTATAACAACTTTCAAGTACCACAATGTATAATTTTATAGTCTTGCTATCTATTGATAATGAAAATAATAAAACTTTTCTTTTTAATAATTTTCTTTGGATTATTTAAACATTTTTATTGAATCACCATGAGATACATTTGTTAATGGTTGAGATCCAATCATACAATATTCTAACACCCATACCATTTTATGACGTTTTTAACAGTTTTTGAAGTATCACTGATAAGTTTAATTAGTTACCCCATACATGTTTTATTTAATATATGCACAAGATTTTCCCACTTATTAAACAGGTATTTAATGCCCATTATTTGAAAAGAAAATTACTAGGGGATTTTTTGATAAAAGACTGTTCTGTATGCTTACAAATTAGTATGAGAAAGCAGATAATTGTATAAATAACACTGAAAATATACATAATCTAACTTAAAAATTAAAATGGGGTAAACAGTATTTTTGTATATGAAATAAAATATCTTTAATGCTGGGGCCGGAGCGGTGGTGCAAGGAGTAAGGAATCTGCCTTGCCCGCAATAGCCTAGGACGGACCACTGTTCGATTCCCTGGCGTCCCATTTGGGCCTCCAAGCCAGGAGTGATTTCTGAGCGCATAGCCAGGAGTAACCCTGTGCATCACCGGGTGTGGCCCAAAATATATATACATACATATATGTGTATATATACATATATTTGAATGCTGATTTTTCTACTTGGCCATTAAAGTTGGCACTTATCACATTGAGTGGTACATAGTTAATTAGCAAGATGATTGTTACAAACCATTTAACAGTTTCTGAGTCCTTCACTAATATGGGATCATTCTCAATAGTTTGCATTTCTAAATTCCCTGATAATTCTGATATTGCTGGCCTAAGAGCCCAACATTAAGAAACATTGATGCTCTATGGCAAAAATCATCCAAGTCTGAATCTTGTCTCACTATTTTACACCTACTGGATTTATTGAGTATGTAGTTAGTAGTCACCTAATTAAAATTGTGCATAATTGTACTCACTTCAGCAACATACATACTAAAATTGGAATGATACAAAGATTAGCATGGTCCCTGAAAAAAGATGGCTTACAAATTCAATGAAGTACTTCTTAAAAATGTGCTTAATGAAAGTAGAGTTGTAGAAACTGTTAATAACTTTGTTTTCTTCATCCTGGACCACAGCTAGGCAACTATTCTTGAACGATTAATGAATGGATTGATCTAATAGCAGACAAAATTGGAGATAATAAAATCTATATAAGTTCAGATGTTTGAGCAGAACTAATAGTTGTCAATGAAGCATTTTAAGATATTCCTCATTAGGTAAAAGAGTAGATTAGATCATCTCTGGGGTCCTTCCAAATAAAAATTATGACATTATGTTCTAAGTTTTAATGACTAGGATGCAACTGTTGAGAATTAATTTCTTCCTAAGCTTTATTATATTCCACTACTCTTGTTTTCTTCAATTCCAAACATTGTATCTTTCCTTGTTAATCAGCCTACATCAATTGAGTACATAAAATACTCAGGTCACTTCAGAAAGTATAAATTTGTAGTTTGTTTATTAAATAACAATACATTTGAAACAATCAGCAAACATGTAGAAATTCATGAAATGCAACAACAAAGCAGTTGTTGAGTGAATTGCTCAAATATTTCACTCTACATGTTCAATGGCTATCAAAATGTTCAAACTAAATTTTTCTTAACAAAATAATTGTGAAAATTGAACCAATCATTTAATCCCTTTTTTCTATCAAATAAAAATAACAATTGTGTTCAGAATACTAAGCAATAGAATTAGGGAAAATTTCCCTGTATTAGACAGTAAGACTTTTTAAAATAGAATATTTTAGAACTTTATGTTTTAGTTTAAATTACTTATATCACTTGTTTTATTTACATATGTAATCATGATTTTTGTTGATATTCATAGCTCATTTAAGAGTCTATTCCACCAGTAATAGGACCAAGAAAATTTTATTGTTTTTCTAATATTAGAAAAATACAATATAGCTGTTCTTCCACAGAAAGAAATATTATAGGATTTTTCAAATGGATTTAATACCCTGTGCTAAGCTCCCAGTTATTACTACTGACTTCCCACTTGCTTAAGTTAAGAATGGAAACAGGAAACTCAAATATTTCTGCAGGTCTTCTGTTTGGCCAGCTGCTGATGGCTAACTTGGAGATTACATTTCACAAACTCCATTTCATGTTCTAATAGATGAACTACGTATCACTTCATAATCTAACATGATTGCAAAGAAATGTTACAAAGAGGAAAATTTAATCCTTTTTAAATGAAAATAATATAATAATAATTTATGTGAAATTAGACCAGTTTGCCCTAACAAGCTAAACTTCCCTGCCAGCTGTAAATTCTGCCTCCAGCTGCATTCTTTTCATGGGGGAAACAGTTCAAGTTTTGTATATTTTATCAGCTTCATTTTAAAGCCATTTCAAAAAATGTTTTCTTTTGGTTTTGTTTGGAACATTTTTGCATCTGTAATATATTTCTTACATCTCCCCCTCATAACTAAACCCTTTGAAAATAAAATGAATGAAGAGTTCTATTTCAGCTTTTCTAAAAGTTTGCCTTCATTTCAGCATGCTCCTTTGACCTCTGAGCTGTATTTGTAAGAGGCTTTTAGTGTTATAGTTGTCTTTTGCATCCCAAACTGACTACAGATGTGGAGAAGGAAGCTAAATATCAGAAACTGGAGGGCTAGCTTGTGCTTCCCTGTGTTCAATCCTTGCCACTATCTATATGGTGCCCCAGGACCCAATTCAGGAGAGAGCCCTGAGTGCAGACATAATCAATCTCCTGTGTGTTCCCCACCAAAAAAAATAAAGTATGTGTGTTTTATATTTAATTAAAAATGAAGAGTTTAGGGGGCCGGGCAGTGGCGCTGAAGGTAAGGTGCCTGCGCTAACCTAGGACGGACCTCGATTCGATCCCCTGGTTCCCCATATGGTCCCCCGTGCCTGTCAGGAGTGACTTCTGAGCGAATAGCCAGGAGTAACCCCAGAGCGTCACCGGGTGTGGCCCAAAAACCAAAAAAAAATAATGAAGAGTTTATAAGTATTATTTTTACAAATCATGTATATGTATCATCTCATCATTAACATGCATGTGATTCATCTGAGCATCTTCCTAAAGCACAGAATTTGACCCAAGGGGTAGTGTCTGAAACTTCACTCTCACAAGTTACAAAATAAGAAGTCAGTCATTAAATTTGTAGTTAGCTTTTATTTTTTATTTCCCAATCACCAAAATTTCCACATGCATGTCAACATATGTTGTTAAAGAAAGTCAGTTTAACCAGGTTTCAAATAAACATTTATAAAGATAATAATGTTCATTTAAAATAAGCTAAAATGCAGTGAAAATAAAACTTGTAACTACCAAGAAGAAAAAGTTCCTAAGAATGGGTCAAAGGAACACGGGTTTCAGTTAAGGACAGAAAACAAATCTGTTCTGTATGGCATGGCATTCAGTTAGATTCAATAAAATATTATTAGCAATTTTATACAGATCCCTTCAGTATTAATTGATACAAACTCTGGGTGAAATCTCCCAGGATACCAAGAAGTATTCTCTAGTCAAAATAGCTTGCTTCCTATTGAATTAAGGTTTTTGTTCAATATTGTAAACATAAACAGAAACAGTGCTCTTAATCTCTTTAATTTCACAAACTCACCTCTGTATCTCAATTTAGGAATCTATTTTAGCAAAATTCTCATATTTCTAAAAATGAAAGTACTTAGCCTTTTCAGTGTTTTACATCCACATTAAAAAAGAGATGCACTTTTTTCTACTCTGTGTTATTTGTTTACTTAGGCAACTATCTTTATAAACAACACCCAGTATATTAACAACCATATATTATTTCACAGATTAAATTTCATTAATTAAATAGATATATTGTAAAAACAATGAAAATCCCAGTGAAGCCTATTAACCCCAAAGCCAGGGCTACTTCAAAATATAATCAAAATTATAGAAGAAAAAGAGTAGAGAGAAAATGAAGTCAACGGTTATGTTTCTAACTTACTCTTATATAACAAGAATGAGCATGTTTACCCTTTCTTTGCCAAGTGGCAGATAGGAAAAAAGGGAAACTAAGCTTCTTCCTACCTGCCTTATACTTCAATTACTTATTCTATTCTTACCTTTTAAGCATCTAATGTCATAATTATTTGATTTGGTTCTGAATTGTTACCAAATTTTATAGAAAAAACATAGTGCGTGCTATAAGATATAATGTATTCTCAAAACATTTTCTAAGTCAATGAGCACATCATACATATGGTAATTCATGATTAAAAACTATTTTAACCTTTTGCTGATTTACTAAGAAAATTATGGAACAGGCACATAGATATCAAACACATGTGTACTACAAACTGAAATTAGTAATTAATTTGACACAAGGGATAAAATACATTTATTTTTATTAATTACAGTAACTTCTCATTTAAGATATCTTAAATATGTACTTCAGAAAAAGTTTAATCTCCCAATAAGATGTTTTCTTTTTTCATTTAAAAATGAAATGTATAGGGGCCAGTGAGGTGGCGCTAGAGGTAAGGTGTTTGCCTTGCAAGCGCTAGCCAAGGACAGACCACGGTTCCATCCCCCAGCGTCCCATATGGTCCCCCCAAGCCAGGGGCAATTTTTGAGCGCTTAGCCAGTAGTAACCCCTGAGCATCAAACGGGTGTGGCCTCAAAAACCAAAACAAATAAAAAAGAAAATATAAAAGCAATCAAATTAATAAATGGGCAAAATACTTAACTAGGTATTTCTCCAAATACGACATAGAGTTCTCCATAGATACAAGAAAAGTATGTTCAGCATTTTTATTATAGATATGTTCAAGCAAAACCTCACAATAAGACTGTGTTTTATCCCCCTGAGGAAAATATGTGTCAAAATATTGGAAAGAGTAAGAAAGAGCTGGTGAAGTTGTGAGGAAATGAGCATAATTGATGCAAATTATGTAAATTGATGGAGCCACTATGAAAAAATACAAATCTTAATAATTTAAATTAAAATGGAAATTTATATTATACTAAGCATATATCTAAAGGATAAAAAACATGATTTATTATATATATTTGTCCCATTGTGTTCATGTGAACACTCCTGTGTTCGTGGCAGTGCTGTTAACAAAAGAAAATAATGACTCAACTCACTCATCTACAGATGACTGATAAAGAAGCTGTGTTATATACATACACTTCTATACACTCAGTGGAATTCTATTCTGCCATTAAAAATGAATGTAAAATTTGGGAGGTAGTTCAGGTAGCAAAACTGAATTCTTTATCTTTGAATTTTCAATTTTTTTTTTGGTTTTTGGGCCACACCCAGTGACGCTCAGGGGTTACTCCTGGCTACGCGCTCAGAAGTAGCTCCTGGCAGGCACGGGGGACTATATGGGAACTGGGGGATCGAACCGTGGTCCGTCCTAGGCAAGGCAGCAGGCACCTTACCTCCTGCGCCACCTCCCGGCTCCCTGAATTCTTTATCTTAATACCTTACACTTCCGGAGCTAATATAATAATCAAGTGTAGCCCCCAGAGACCTCGGAGTACCATCAGATTCACATCAATGGACCAAGTATGACAAGTGGCCCTAGGTCCTCACAGCACTAAGAACCTTTTGACATAAAATTGGTTTATGTTGGGGTTATAACAGTAAGTAATAAAGGAAATAATGGGAAATATTGGATAATTTCACTTCTATATAGAATATCAATAACTAAATCAAACAAACAAAAATAGTAAAACACCCAGACTTGTGGAAAACTATGCTAGTTACCAGAACAAAGGAGAAAAGAGGTTGAAGAAAGAGGAGTCTTTTGGTGATAGAATGGCAGTAACAGTGGAATGTCATCGACTTTGATGGAAGGAATGGTATATAGGTATGATATTAAATATATGAAATGTCATAGTATTGCAAACCAATATCAATAAAATATGGGACGAATAACTCCCCATTTTAAAAAAATAAAAGTCAGCATATGTCTTTGCACCCATGAGTATCTGGGATTAATCCCAAGAACTTTTCACCAAAAGAAATTGGAAATAAAAGTATCATTTATCTTATTAATAACATTTGATACTTTGAAACCATCACTATTGTTGGTGACACTAATAACCATTCAATTCCTTTTCAGTTAAAGCTAAAAATCTAATCTCTTGACAGTGCTATTGGATGGCAACAGCTCCAATCATCTTTATGTTCGCCTCAACTATAAAGGAGAATCTGACCTAATGTCATTCCCTTATTTTGTGACACACATTCATTAGTTAATATATGTTAAGGTAAAATATCTGGTCATTTTGACTGAATTTGAATAACTCTGAAGTGTGGTTTTACTCTCATAACTCTATACAGGTTTAGCAATGGTTTTTATTGGGCCTATCCTGGCGCTCAACTGTTCCCATTTTTCAAGATCCACATTCCGGAAAATAATTTGCAATTAGACTTCTCTCAAACTTTGCTTATTTGAAAGTCCAGTCCATGGAAACCTTTCTATGTTTATTCTAGGAAAAACACAAATTTTTCTTTAGGTATTCATGAGGACAAATTGCTGCAATTTATGGCATGTACTCTTTTTTTTTTTTTTTTTTTTGGTTTTTGGGTCTCACCCGGCA
The DNA here is from genome assembly GCA_004027635.1 of Crocidura indochinensis. Classification (NCBI taxonomy): domain Eukaryota; kingdom Metazoa; phylum Chordata; class Mammalia; order Eulipotyphla; family Soricidae; genus Crocidura; species Crocidura indochinensis. The sequence continues at coordinate 11,047 of PVKC010021041.1, read as the reverse complement.
GTGCTCAGGGGTTACTCCTGGCTCCATGCTCAGAAATTGCTCCTGGCAGGCATGGGGGACCATATGGGGCACCGGGATTCGAACCGATGACCTTTTGCATGAAAGGTAAACGCCTTACCTCCATGCTATCTCCCGGGCCCCGGCATGTACTCTTGAAAAGGCATTCGTTCATCATCTGTTTGATAAAAATCTACATTTCTTTAAATTTTTAATTTCATCAATGTGATGATGATATGGAGTATAAGTCATACTATCGTAGTGATTTCCCTGCAATGAAAAGTGTCTTTTTTGGTGGTTTTTTCTTATGTATTAGGATTACAATTTGTAGAGTAGACTCTAAATGGACTTTCGTCCATTCAGTATAAACTGTTACGAGCAGAAATCTGTAAATTTATCTTCTTCCATGGATAAACTATGGAACACATGGAAACTAGCCTCAGAAATTCTCTCTGGATAGTTGTTATCACACAAGTATCCCTTTTTTTGAGGTGGGGATTGAAACCAGGACCTCGTGAAGCACACAAGCATTCTTCTGAGACAATAGCCTGCGCCCATTATAAGCTTCCCTCCCAAACCATTTCTGTATCTATTTATAATGTGTATTGATAATTGCAGACAACGAGTAGGGGAGGAGTGACTCCACTCTGAGGAGTTTTTGTTGTCTCCATAGACATACCTGTGCATTTAATATATCCACCACTTAGTTATAGTTATTATATTGAAGTTAACAATAGGTTTAGCTTTGGAATATGTGTGTGGGAGAAACCATTAAGTTCATAACACAATGTGAAGAGCAGGTAGTAACAAGTTCTTTAGTGATATTTTTTCCTCTTACATTTTCTTTCTTTTCATTATTGGAAACTTTTATCCTTAAATTCTTTATGCTTTGTATCTCCATATACAACTGATCAAGTTTACCTATTGGGAATTTTTTAAAACTAGAAATATGGTAATGAATCTCTGCAGAATTTCTAGAGTTAAGAATATATGTACATTAGGGTAAAATTGAAAAGAGTCTGGGGAAGAAGCCCTATACATTAATTACAGGATTTAAATATTTCATGAGTAGACTAATATTACTAACTTCTTAGGGCAATTGTATTGATAAAAATAAAGTATTACATGTTAAAGAGAGAACTATTCTATAAAAATTGCTTGAGATTATACAATGGTGCAATGAAAGTTTCTTCAATAAATGGTGCTGGGGAAACAGGATGAAACTAGAAAATAAAAAAAAAGAAACTAGAAAATAATAAAACTAGACCACTGCCTAATACTATACATTAAAAAATTTCAAAATGGATTTAAGACATCAATGTAAGACATAAAGCCATAAAATACATGGAAGAAATATTTTACAAGATTTATTTTTATAATTTTTATTGAGACCGATGTGAAGTACAAATCTCTCACAGTAATATTTAAGCTACAGTGATTTAGGGCAGTTACCACCACCAGTGTTGACCTTCCTCCACCCATGTTCCAATATGTTTTCCTTGTCTCCACCTTTAGACCCCTAGACTGCTAGTATAACAAGTCCCTTTTGTGTATAGCTTGTTGTAGTTTGGGTCTCTTAATTCTATTGTCATTGACTTTGAATTGGGTATTTAGGGCTGAGTTTTTTTTATTTCTACTCAATGTTCATGAGACTGCTACCCCATTTTTCTCAGTTTATTAATCAGAACAAACTGATTCTTGTTTTTTGGTAATGTTGAAAAAGAAAAAAAGCAGGTATGAGCCCCTGTGTAGAAGCTATGAATTTAAATTTAAAAGAAGAAAGAAAATGGGACAAAACCTAAAACCACCCAATTTTTTTAAAAAAAAAAGGAAAAAAAATTTCTTTGACTAGGCACAGTAATTGGGGGAAATTAGAAAGATGATTATTTGACTTAAGAGATACAGGGTTTCTCCATCCTTGCACTGAGGTGCCAGAAAATGTTCTACTCAGTTGTAATTGTCAAGGACAGTCTTGTGTAATTAGAGATCTTGTTGTTGTTTTCTTTCTTTCTTTCTTTTTATGCACAGGTTCTAGGATGAAGTATAGAATAGAGTATTTCTTTATGGTTTCACAAGTTCTGCTCAGTCACAATTGTTGCAGTCAGTCACCTGTAATTAGTGATCTTGATTTTTGCACAGGTGTTAGGATGAAGTTTAGAATAGAGTCTTTCCTTTTTAGGATCTTTATGGTTCTAGAAGTTTTGCTAAGTCACGGTTGTTGCAGTCTTCTGTAATAAGTGATCTTGGTTTTTGCACAGGTCAAAGGGTGGAGAGTTCTGATTTAATTTCACCATTAGGTGATGAGGTTGGGGAACCTGCTTTTTGATCAAGTTGTTGCTGTTTCCTTGTTGTCAGGATGTTGTATTCACCTAGCCTGGTGCAAGTTGGTGCTAGAATGGTATTAGCTCCTTCCTCGGGTCAATTTGGTTGCTGGTGCTGGTGCAGGGAACTGTGTGTTTTCTAAGGTTGGGATTCGGGATTCAGGGTTGGACAGTCGATGTCTGATCTCATGTGGTCTAAGTGGAGTCCCCATGACAAGTATTCAGAGTGTGATATGCCCCTGTATTATAAAATTTACGAGTTCTTATTCCTAGCTATATACTACGAGGTATAACTGTTTAGAAATCAAATATACATAGACAATATACGTAGATAATATAGATATCCCATCAAGTCTTTTGACTTATGAGCTATCATATGATCTAACTATACCACTTCTAGTGATATAACCCATGAACTCAAAAAATCAATACAAAAATCCTGTCCTCACACCTATCTTCATTGCTGCATTATTCATAATAGCCAGACTCTGGAAACAACCAAGATGCCCTGCAACAGATAAATGACTAATGAAACTGTAGTACATATACACCATAGAATATTATGCAACTATCAAGAGAGATGAAGTCATGAAATTTTCCTATACATGGATGTACATGAAATCTATTATGCTGAGTGAAAAAGTCAGAAGGAGAGTGAGACACAGAATAGTTTCACACATCTATGGGTTTTTAAGAAAAAATAAAAGACATTATTGAAATAATTCCCAGATATGAGGGCTAGAAGGACCAGCTCACAATATGAAGCTCACCACAAAGAGTGGAGAGTGCAGTTGGAGAAATAACTACACTGAGATCTATCATTACAATGTCAATGTGTTGGGGAAGTAGAAAGCCTGTCTCGATTACAGGCATGGGGGGTGAGGAGGGAGATGGGGGACATTGGCTATGGGAATGTTGCACTGGTGAAGTGGTGTGTTCTTTTTATGACGAAACCAAACTACAATCATGCTTGTAATCACGGTAATTAAATAAAACATTATTAAAAAAACAAAAACACATGTTAATTTTAATTTATTCTACCACTACTTCTCACAAGCCCAACTTTTTTCACAAAATCAGTAAGTTTTACTTTTTATATTATTTAATTCTACTCTTTCCACTTAATATCAGAAAGACAACTAAATGTGACATGAGTAAATTCTTATAATAAAAGAAGGAGGCACAACAAAATTTGACATTTATAGGCAGATATAAACCACTCAAATATCTAAGAGAAAATATTTCAAGATGAAGAAAGTAGAAAGTACTCAGGCTGTGAAATATAACTTATGCATTCAGCATGAATAAAAGTTCATACTTTTTATTAGAGCACATACTTAAGTGCTCTAAGATGCATAAAATTATAGGAAGTTATGAAGAGAAATGCACTTAAATAATATACCCAAGTATATTCACAAGTCATTCTCAAAGGTTTTTATAAACAGTATTATGGTTAGAGATGTTCAATATCAAGAAATGGGAAGATCAAGTATTGTGACCGATAAACATTCTAGAGAACAATGATAAACACTAATGAAGGGTGTTTTTTAAAATCACTTCAAAAGTAATACAGAGATGATTACTAACTTAAAATAAGTATAATGGGAGATTGCCCCCATCAAAAAACATACAACCTCAAAGAACAATACTACAAGGGAAAGAATTAATTGTATTAGAACTGAGAATCATTTCTAATACAATTAATTCTTTCCCTTGTAGTATTGTTCTTTGAGGTTGTATGTTTTTTGATGGGGGCAATCTCCCATTATACTTATGAATCATGTTGAAGGAAATTAAAACTTTAATTTGGTTTAAAGTAAACCTAGGTTAGTAGTAATTTTAGTCAACTAGTAGAAACAAAAATAAGGTTTTTGATTTTGATTTTGATTTTTGAAAGGTGTTTTCCTTGTAATTAATTGCTTTAAGCACTGTGGTTACAAAATTTTTATTGTTGGGTTAAATTCATACAATATACACAACCCTATACCAGTGCACATGTCTCACCACCAATGTCTCATATTTCCCTCCCACCAACAACTCCCAACCCCACCTGTCCCTAAGTCAGGCAATTTGCTTTTCTCTCTCTTTCTTTTTTAACATTGTGGTTTGCATATTGTAATGAGGTGTGTCTTGCAGGTGACTTTCTACTCTTTCAGCACTGACTTCTTATCCAGAGACATCAGTTCCAAACATTGTCCTATCCTTCTCTACTGTAACTGCACACTCCACTATTTGTAGTGCAATTTCTAAGCTGGGTTAGACCTCCTTATCTCTGTTCTTTTTTGTGGATATTGTTACTATACTATCTCTTATTTTTCTCATGTCCTACAAATGAGTAAGATTATTCTATATCTATACATTTCCCTCTGGCTAACTTCACTCTTCATCATAATATCCAGGTCCAGCCATGTATAAACAAATTGTATCACTTCATTTTTCCTAACGGTTGCACAGTAGTCCATTGTGTAGGTAACCACAGATTCTTTAGCCACTCATCTGTTGCTGAGCACCTGTGGAGCTTCCAGATTCTCGCTACTGTAAATAGTGCTGCACTGAACATAGGAGTGCAGAGGGGAATTTTGTATTGTGTTTTTGTGCTCCTGGAGTACATCCCTAGGAGTGATATTGCAGGATTTTGAGGAAGTTTAATTTTCATTTTTTGAGGAATGTCCACATTGATTTACAAAATGGCTGGACCAATCTGCACTCCCACCAACAGTGAATGAGGGTACCTTTCTCCTCACATACACACCAGTATCGGTTCTTGCTTTTTGTGAAGCGTGTGAGATGACATCTCATTGTTTGATTTGCATCTCCCCAATGATTAGTGATGAAGAACATTTTTTACTCATCTTTTGGCCATCTGTATTTCCTCTTTGAGGAAATGTCTGTTGTTCATTTCTTCTCCCAATTTTTGATAATTAGTATTTTTCGTAAAGTTAAGTCCATGCCTTGTAGAACTTAGATATTTATCCATTATCTGATGGTATTGGATAAATAGTTTCTCCCAGTCCCTGTGTAGCCTTTATATGTTAGTCACTATTTCCTTTGAAGCACAGAAGCTTCTCAGTTTAATGCTGTCCTATTTGTTCACTGCTTTGGCTTGTTCAGCCAGCAGTGTTTCATCCCTGAAGATGTCTTTAGCTTCAATTTCAGTGAGTGTTCTGGCTGTTTTTCTCTATGTATCTTAATGTTTCGGGTCTGGTATCAAGACATTTAATCCATTTTGATTTGACCTTTGTATATGGAGTTAAGGAGAGGTCTGAATTGATTTCTTGCATGTAGTTGACCAGTTTTCCCAACAGCACTTTTTCAAGAGGCTTTGCTTGCTTCACTTTGTATTTATTGCTCTTTGAACAAAACTCAATTTGTTGTAACCTATGGATCTATCTATGAATATCCATGTCTATTCCATTGATCGAAGTGTCTGTCTTTTTTCCTATTCTATGCTGTTTTGATGACTACTGCTTTATAATATAGTTTAGAGTTGAGGAAAGTGATTCCTCTCATCTTTTTTGCCAGTGATTGTTTTAGTTATGCATGAATGTATATTTCTTCATAAGAAATTTAGGATGTCTGATCTACTTATTTGAAAAATGTTATGGAAATTTTAGGCAATTATCTATACTTCATTTATTTTTATCCAATGTTATGGAAATTTTTATAGAGATTATATTAAATCTATAAAATGCTTTAAGAAGTATTGACGCTTTAATGAAGTTTATACTTCCAATTCATGAGCAGGGTATATGTGCTCATTTACTTTTGTCCTCTTTTATTTCTTGGATCAGTGTTTTATAGTTTTCTTTATATAGGTCATTCACCTCTTTTAATACTATGATTTAATTTATTCTTATAGACAAATGTCATATCTTATAGCTAAGATATAAATTGATAAGTGTCATATAAAATGACCAGAAAATACTTGATAAATAAGCACATCAGTAAAAATTAGCAAAGCCATTAAAAATAATAGTAGATGCAAAATGATATATTGGAATCATCAGACTAAAAATACATCACTCATGCTACAACAACTTACATATAATATTTGAAAATAAATATCTATAATATCTATTTAATAGTACATAAAATAACACAAAACAAGCATTTTAAATGAATGTTTATTGATCTAACTAGTATATATTAATTTCCAATAGTATCAACAAACATGTCACACCACAATTTACCCAAAAACCATTTTTCCTATTGATGGTATTTTATACATAATTTTTTTAGAAAGAAGTATACAAAATCAAATAATATGCATAAAGAGAACTTGCATTCAAAAAAATCTCACATTATCCTGGGCTGCCTGCATCTTGAGAGAGGTTTGGAATCCCCTGCCCCACTTCACCAGATCCGAAACCACATGCACCTCGCTTCCAACCCACCCCTGGCTGCCTGCATCTTGGGAGAGGTTTGGAACTCCCCACTATGTGTCGCGCGACCCCAAACTGGAACATAATCTAACTTATACCATATAGGTCTAGTCAGCTCATATCTAACACCCAATTCACTCAGATAACTCGCAACCCATAAAATAGGGTCACAAAAACACTAAATTGAATATACCTTAAAGTACAATCTAATACAACAAGTATAGCAGACCACTTCATTAAACAACCAGAAAACTCAACATTTAAAACAAACAGATGCAAAAAAATTAAGGGTAAACTAAGGAAAACAGTAGCAGCTGGGAAAATGGAGAGAAGTCCTATCAAGTTTCCAAGTCCACCAAAAAGCATGAGCCCAATAGATGAGGACCTAAAAGCAGCAATGAATGCTCTAGCAATGGAAATCAAGGAATCACTAGCCTGTGAAATTAAGAAATCTATAGATGAACAATTCAGCCACCTCAAAGAAGAGCTTTTACAACAATTAAAGAATCCATACAATTGGAACTAAGGGAAATAAAAAACATGGTAGCAAGACATAATAGCAGAAGTACATAGTTAGAAAAATGAATGGAGGAACTTGAGGAAAAACTACAAAACAACAATAACAAAGAAGTCAATAAGAAAGCAAGAAACAAAACAATGGAAGAAAAAGTTAGATCCCTAATGAACAAAGATAAAATAAATAACCTACGACTTGTAGGAATACCAGAAGGGGAGGAAAAAAAGAATGAAGAAGAACAAGTAGTGAGGGAACTAATAGCAGAGAATTTTTCCACCCTCTGGAAAGAGACACCAGTGCAAATTCAAGAGGCAAAAAGAATCTCTAATAAAATAGAGCCTAACAGACCAACATCAATACATATAATAATCCAACTGGCAAAAAAAGAAATATTAATTCTTTAAAATAATAAGGAAGAGAAAAACCCTCGAATACAAAGGAAGGGGCATAAGAATCAAACCAGACATCCCTTTTGAAACAATTAAGAAAAAGACAATGAAGTGACATATTTAAACTACTGAATGAAAGAAATTTTCAACCTAGAGTACAATACCCAGCAAAATTCTCATTCATATGGGAAGGAGAGCCTAAAAATGCTCTTTTTTTTTCTTGGTTTTTGGGCCACACCCAGTGATGCTCAGGGGTTACTCCTGGCTATGCGCTCAGAAGTCGCTCCTGGCTTGGGGAACCATATGGGAAACCGGGAGATCAAACCGCGGTCTGTCCGTCTTAGGCTAGTGCAGGCAAGGCAGGCACCTTACCTCCAGCGCCACTGCCTGGCCCCCCTAAAAATACTCTTGTGCAAAAAAAGAACTCACACTATTTGCTTTTTTTTTTTTTTTTTTTTTGGTTTTTGGGTCACACCCGGCAGTGCTCAGGGGTTACTCCTGGCTCCATGCTCAGAAATTGCTCCTGGCAGGCACGGGGGACCATATGGGGCACCAGGATTCAAACCAATGACCTTTTGCATGAAAGGCAAACGCCTTACCTCCATGCTATCTCCCGGTCCCCTATTTGCTTTAACCAAACCATCTCTAAATGAACTACTCAATGATGTACTATACAATCCAAACCCCTGATTGTAACAAAATCACTCTAATCAATACAATAGCACAACAACCCTCTCTGGTGATAATCTAGTTAAATGTCAACTGGCTAAATTCCCCTATTAAAGAGACAGAGTAGAGGGATGGATCAGTAAAAAAAAAAAAAAAAAAAAAAAAAAAAAAAAAAAAAAAAAAAAAAAAAAAAAAAAAAAAAAAAAAAAAAAAAAAAAAAAAAAAAACAGATATATGCTGTCTCCAAGAAACACACCTAAAAGAAAAGGATAGGCACAGGCATAGAATTAAAGGATGGGAATCAATTATACAGGCCAATGGAAAACAAAAAAATACCAGTACAGTCATTCTTATATCAGACCAAATTGCATTTGATATCAAGAAAATGCTAAAAGACAAAAGGGTCACTACTTACTGATCAGGGGAACATTACACTAAGAAGTACTAACTCTGATCAATACCTGCTCCAACTGTAGAGCCAGAAAAATATGTAAGGCATTTGCTCACTAATCTAGAGAAACATTTGGAAAAAACTGTGATAGTAGTAGAATATTTCAATACTTCACTGTCACCACTAGACAAGCAAAAGACGTAAGACCCCTAAATGAGAAATTAGAGAAAATTGGACTAATGAACCTATACAGGGCTCCCCACCCTGAAAGAGCAGAATATACATCCTTCTCAAGTGCACATGGAACCCTCTCTAGAATAGACCTTGCCTTAGGATACAAATATAACTTGCACAAAGTCACAAACATAAGGATTATTAGAAGCACTTCATCAGATCATTATGCAACAGAGATCAAGATGGATTGTAAAAATAAATTGTGGAGAAAATCCAACACCTGGAGATTAAACAATGTGATCCTTAAAAACAGCTGGGACAAAGAGGAAATCACGGAAGAAATAAAAAGATTCCTTGTGATAAATGATAATAAAGAGACAAATTGTCAAAATCTGTGGTTCACAGCAAAAGAAGTAATTAGGGAAAACTCATAGCAATACAGGCCTATATCAGGAGAGAGGAAAAATGACAAAAGATTGGATAAGAAAGATGTGAATGAGGGAAGTTGTAAGCCTGTCTAGAGTACAGGTAGGGAGGAGGGAGATTTGGGACATTGGTGGTGGGAATGATGCACCGGTGAAGGGGGGTGTTCTTTACATGACTGAAACCCAGATACAAATAATCAAGGTGTTTAAATAAAAATATTAATTTTTAAAGCATAAAACTCCAAGATGGGACTGAGCACAGAAACTTGGGGACTTACCTTTAATGTAGCCATCCTGAGCCCACCAGGAATGTTTCCTGAGTGCACAGCTAGAGTAAGTTGTGAAGAATTCTGGACGTGGTTCTCCAAAACAAAAATAAGCCAAGAAAACACAAAGAACACTTTTTGACATTGTTATTGCCAACAATATCTTATAACTTACAACTAGAATACAAGCAATAAAATCAAAAAATTAAGTGGAGCCATATAAAGCTAAAAATGTTCTGCATAGAAAAGTAAATAAAATTATTCTAAAATGACAAAAATATGAAGCATACATCTGACAAAGGGTTAATATTCACATATAAAAGAAAATTATATGTCTGTTGGAGTAACCGGTTTTCACCATATTCAGGAAAATTCTTCTTTGCTTGTGCTTGTCATTCATGAACTGATGTACAATTGGTTCCATATTCCTACCTTTTCTCTACCCAAGGGGTTGGTCTTTCTCATCCCAATAATGACCTCAGTTCTCAGGGAGAAACTACTGGCAATTTTGGTTCCCACAACTAGTTTATCTGCCTGTTGATATCTTTTGCTACTGAGTGGAAAGCTTGTGGTGCAAGTTTCATGAACATCTTTTGTTTTCTTCAACCTTGTGTGGATTATTTCCTGCTTTGGCTTTTATTTTCAAACAAACATTCCCCAATTCCTTGGGATTGTGGCATGAGGCTTCTGCTTCATAATTCAATAGTAAATTATTAAATGATTTGACTTGAAATGGGAAATAATACTTTTATTTTTCAAAACAGAAAGTCAAATAGGAGTATAAATGTGAGCTACGAGTAAGCAAGCTGGAGGTCTGAGGGAAGAGTATGCAACCTTTATGTGTAGCTAATTAATTACCAGAAGGATGGACTGATGTACACCCACATGGTCAGAGGTCACCCTAGGGCTTATCCAGAAGGCAGCTGCTCACAAGGCCACCAGAAAATCTCCTACCCACATGAACTTCCCTAAGATAGCCTGAGAAGATGGTGACATATGAGTTTCCTTGAGACTACAAAGGGAATTATGTTAAAGCAGTGCAAACCCCACCATAGTGGGTAAAGCTTGCAATCCTGCGGACCCAATAAGTAGTATAGTATATAATCCATCTGAAATGTACTATAGAGTATAAATGCTTAGGATGTACAATGATCTCGAAAAACAATGGAATATATTGCCAATAATATACAAGAGGATGTGAGGGCAGAAATGAGAAAACTGAAAACGAAAATGTCAGAACTGGAAACCTTGGTAGGCAAAATGAAAATTGCAAGGCCTCAAGAGCAGAATAATGGCTGTGAAGGTTCAAATCAGTGAGCCTAAAGATGAAATGCAGAAAATCTCCAGACAAGAATAGAAGTTGGGAAAATATCTTCAAAAAGCAAACAGATACACCCCATACCGGAGGCCTACTCCCTAGCTTGGGTGGGGTGCTGGAAGGCTTGGCAGGCCCCCAGCTGTTCCCCTATTTCTCCCCTGGACTCTAGGCCTTGCCTGATTGTCACCTCGGGTAGCT
>PVKC010021040.1:0-18325 GCA_004027635.1 Crocidura indochinensis | reverse complement strand
TTCTCTTTGCTTTTTGCCATTTGGATTACTATATGTCTTGGTGTTGTTTTATTAGGGTCTAATTTATTGGGAACTCTTTTCACTTCCTGGAATTGCACCTCAGCCTCTTTCCAGAGGGTTGGAAAGTTTTGTTATGATTTCCCTGACTACTTGTTCTTCTCCTTTCCCTGTTTCCTCCCCTTCTGGTATACCTACAATTTTTAGGCTATTTCTTTTGTCTTTGTTCATTAAGTATTGGACTTTCTGTTCCAGTGCTCTGCCCTTTATTTCCTTGTTGGCTTCCTGGTCATTTTTAGATTGCAGTTTTTCTTCGAGTTGCTCTATGCGCTTCTCCAGCAGTGAGATTCTACTCGTGTGGCTTTGTATATTATTTTTTTATTTCGTTAAATTCCCTGTGTATGGAGTCTCTCATATTCTGTAGAATTTCTTCTCTAAGTTAGTTGATTTTTTTCTTCCATGGTTCTCTGGTATTCACTGGCTAGTGCTTCTTTCATCTCGTTTACCATGATTTGCATTTGTTTTTTCATGGCTGTTTTTAAGTCCTCTTCTCTTGGGTCTGTTCGTTTTGGGGGACTTGGAAACTTGTTTGGGTTTCTTTCTAGTTCTGCGGAAATTAGGGTCTTCCTTGGTTTAACCATATTTCTTGCAATTCTTGTTATAGCTCACTTTTCTCACCAGTCTAGTTAGATATAGGTGTTTCTGGCTTGTTTGGTGGTTTGCTTCCAATTTTATGGGCTATTTATTATTAAAGGTTTTGGTGTTGGGTCTGAGCCGGTTTGGCGCGGACTCAGCTAGGGTGTGCGGGGTTTCCCTACCTGTCCCAGGGCGGGGCGAAAAGGCTGGAGCTCGCTGGGCCCAATGGCGGACTCAGCGCACGTGTGCAGGTTTCCCTACTTGTCCCAGGGCGGGGCGAAAAGGCCGGAGCTCGCTTGGCCCAATGGCGAACTCAGCACGGGTGTGCGGGTTTACCTACCTGTCTCAGGGCGGGGCGAAAAGGCCGGAGCTTGCTGGGCCCAATGGTGGACTCAGCATGGGTGTGCGGATTTCCCTACCTGTCCCAGGGCGGGGTGAAAACGCGCGGTGTGCAGGTTTCCCTACCTGTACCAGGGCAGGGCGAAAAGGCCAGAGCTCGCTGGGCCCAATCCATCTATGAATTTTAAAGAAAATAAAAATCATCATTGCAACAATCATCAGAGTCAATGAGAGGAGGCTGGAACTCCCAGTTTACTCCATGAAGCTCACCACAAAGAGTGGTGAGTGCAGCTATAAAAATAAATACACAGAAAACTACCATAATCACGTGAATGAATGAGAGAACTAGAAAGCCTGTCTGGAGTACAGGTGGGGAGGGGGACTTGGGACATTGGTGGTGGGAATGTTGCACTGGTGAAGGGGGTGTTCTTCACATGACCGAAACCTAATCACAATCATATATGTAATCAAAACATTTAAATAAAAAAAAAGGAAAAAAATCAAAAAAAGAAAAGAAAAAATAAGGCCTCCAATTCTTACCACAGGCTGTGTTCTTCACACGGACTGTATAGAAAGAGGAGGTACAGTAAATGCACCCTATATACACCTCAACCCAGACCCTTGCCTGGTCTGTATTGGAAATTGGGGACAAAAAAATAATAAAGATTGCAGATGAAGGTTTGTTTGACATGCTTTTAGTTCATGTGGCTGGAAACCCCCTGATCCTTACGACTTTTCTCTTATAACTGTCTTAATTTATTAATTTTTATTGTGACCTTGCTTCAGACCCATACTCCCGGGATTGAATTACATCAAGTGGAGCCCTTGGAAATAGATACAGAAGCTGCAGTATATATATAGTGGAAATAAAATGCATTTTAATACCAACATATTGGACAGAAGGGCTATAAATATTTCAAATTTTTTATTTTGGAGCACTAGTACAGTAGGTAGGGTGCCTGCCTTGCATGTGGCCAGCCTTAGTTTGATCTGCACCATCCCATTTGTCCCCTAAGCACCCCTGAGCTTAGGTGTGGCCCAAAAAAGTAAAATTAAATTTATAATTTTTCAAGAGGATAACTCTTACAATGTTATAATTTTAATAAATTTAAAATGCTTTTAAAAGAGTAGAAAAGAGTATACACTTTAGAATCTAAGAAGCTAGTAAATGGGAAGAACAGTTGTGAACATACTACAGAAAGTTGCTCAAATAAAAAGCACATAATAAAAGAGTAGATTGAAATTTAAGATATTTGCAATTACAATAAGTAAAAAGTGGATCAGCTGCTCAATGTAAATATGGAATATTAGCCAGAGAGAAAACATAAGGATAAAATGTTTAAAAATAAGAGTGGCTAAAAAGTTTGGAAATAAGAGTGTATAAAAAAAAGATGTTATGCTAGCTGAAAATTTATTGAAATTATGTATTACTTTTATACAAACAAGAATTCTGAGAACAACTCATTCCTAGAGAAATCTACTAAATACATGACCCTTCTAAATTGACACAAATCTCATGATGACCTTAAGTATATAAAGTTATGTACAAAATAAATGAAACAAAACTCATATACATGTATAGGAAATTGTAAGAAAAATTGGTTGAGCTCCTTTAGTAATTATTAGAAGCTAGAAAATCAGAGACATCACAGGGATAAGACAGTCTTCTACGACTGAAGCAAGAAGCCTCGGAAGAAAGCCACATGGCCAACTGGTTGATCTAAGATTTTTATCCTTCAGTAATGTCGTCAAAAATAAATTCCTGTTGTTGAGGCCAACAAAATATATCAGTGAGACTGCAGAAAACTGTGATTTATACAACTGGCCAAAAAACATTGATAGAATATTGCATGTAGCAGTTACCACAAAATGTAATTTCCTTCAAGAACTCACAAAATATATATGCTTAACATGTCCTCTCCAAAAGACCTCATTCAGGGTTATGAAGGAAATTTCAGATGATTTCAAATATTGAAAATTTTATAGTGTGCTTTCTTTCCTCCCTCCCTCCCTTCCTCCTTTCCTCCCTTCTTCCTTCCCTCCCTCCATCCATTCATCCCTTCCTCCCTCCCTCCCCTTCCTCCTCCATTTCCTTCCTTCCTTCCTTCCTTCCTTCCTTCCTTCCTTCCTTCCTTCCTTCCTTCCTTCCTTCCTTCCTTCCTTCCTTCCATATTTTTAAGAGTTTGTGGGATGGACCATACCTCACAGTACTCAAGGCTTATTCCTGACTCTGTTCTCAGGGTTCATTCATGGCAATACTTGGAGGACCATTGTGTTTGCTTGTAATAGAACTGAGTTTGTCCTCGTGCTTAGAAAGTGCCTTTACCCTTTACTACTTCTCTGGTTCCAGAATGCCTAAAAATTGCTAATCCCAAGACAATAAAAAAAAAGAGAAGATCCATGACCCACAACTCTTTTTTTTTTGTTTTGGGGGGGGGGACACACCCAGCAGTGCTCAGGGGTTACTCCTGGCTGTCTGCTCAGAAATAGCTCTTGGCAGGCATGGGGGACCATATGGGACGCTGGGATTTGAACCAACCACCTTAGGTCCTAGATCAGCTGCTTACAAGGCAAATGCCGCTGTGCTATCTCTCCAGCCCAGACCCACAACTCTTAATCATATCTGCTCATAGGCCAGCTCCATAGACTCATTTAACTTATTTAACTCATACAAGTCAAGTCATAAAACATCCTGGGCACAACCATCTCTAAGATGATAGCCCTGGTGCAGCTTCGGAGTGGGGTGGAGCAAGTCCCCTACCCTAACAGAAGCCTTAGCAGTTGCTCACAACACCATCCCCTCCCAACCACACACATAACTGCATCACGCCAATGGCCCAACTTCATTGCTTTCCACTAATCTCTGCAGAGACATTGCATAAAATTCAAAATTCCAGGCACACCATTTTAGGGGTTAAGAACTCTTGCAATCAGGTTGAAAGCTTCAACTTTGCTCCCACCCTTCACATCACTTTACTTCTTGAAGCAAACCTCAGTAGTCATACCTACAACCAATAGCTGCCACCATGTTTGCTCATTGGCTCAGCCCCACAGATTCTAAAACTCCTGGAGACTTATACATACACAGCATGTGTACTTTTCATTACTGAAATCCTAGTAGGAATGTAACAATTAGATCTGAAATGATCAGAGAAGCCATCTATGCTCAACAAACAAAAGCATTAACACACAATACTCAACTAACTACAGTTTAGTAACCCTTCAAACAATTACTTATTGTCCCCATTGTGAAATACAACAATGTTCACAAATATTCTTTGAGTAAATGTTTTTCTGATAATACTTAGTAAATTAAAATGGGAACACTGGTGGTAGGTTTGGTGTTGGAAAAATAAATATCGGTAATAACGAAATTATGATCAAATTTGTAAATCATTGACTTTAAAGAAAGAAATTAAGACATACAAAACCCTTGGGGGCCGGGCGGTGGCGCTGGAGGTAAGGTGCCCGTGCTAACCTAGGACGGACCGCGGTTTGATCCCCCAGTTCCCCATATGGTCCCCCATGCCTTCCAGGAGCGACTTCTGAGCGAATAGCCAGGAGTAAACCCTGAGCGTCACCGGGTGTGGCCCCCCCAAAAAAAAACAAAAGCAAAAACAGAACAAAAACAAAAAGAAAAGACATACAAAACCCAAAGAGATAAAAAGCTTAAAAGAAATGGATTCATAGTTAGACTAATTTCTAGTAAAAACTGGAAGTGCATGTAGTATTCTTACCAAGCTTTATAAATTGTTAATTAGAAACTACTTCAATATAATTTTTCCACAGAGAGAAAAATTTTGGCCTAACACTGATAACTAAAATCTCAAAGGAAACTTCAAGAATTAGCCCATGAATTTCACTTGTGAACTTATATCTTAAATTTGTGCAAATTGAATCCTAGAAAAACGACTGAAGATAAATTTTAAAAGAGAATGCAATTGATTCAATGTTAAATAAATACAAGTCAAATATATTTTTTATCAATTAAGAAACAAAAGTTGTTTCTTGAGAAATATCAACATCTCTAGATAAAAATGGAAATTTTTAGAGGATGATATAGCTTTATGATAGAAAGAAAAATATTTGTGCACAAGAAAAATTCAATTGTATATGTATAAGAATCATTTTATATTTCTAACTTTACTTTCATTTATAGCAGTGGTCCTTAAACTACAGCCAGTGGGCCACATATTGTATTTGTTCCCGTTTTGTTTCTTCACATCAAAATAAGATGTATGCAGTGTGCATAGGAATTTGTTTGTAATTTTTGTTTTTACTATAGTCTGGCCCTCCAATGGTCTAAGGGACAGTGAACTGGGCCCCTGTTTAAAAAGTTTGAGGACCCCTGATTTATAGAGCTGAAAATAACTCAGAGTCTATGAATGTTCCCATAAAATCAAAAAATAAAATTAGAAAGCTCTTTGTTTTCCATTGAGACACCAAATTAACCTTTTTGTTCATTTCAGAATTTTTCAAAGTTTCCTGGCAATATAAAAAAGATGATACATTATGATCAAGCTGTATTTATTTTAGAAATATAAAATTGGCTTAACTTATAAAACAAATGAATGCATTTCATACTAACAGACTACCGAAGAAGGCTCTCTTGAGTAGAAAACATCTTGTATTTTGCAATTCTTTGCTTCATTGATTTCAGTAAAGACTGAAGCAGCAGGATACAAAAGGGTCACATTGAATCAAGGAACAAAAATCTGATAGCTGACAAACCTAATATTATTAGAAAATAAGTGAGAGTGTTTGACAACATCAGGATTTTCCCTGGATGTTTGTAGTTCCTCAAAAAATTTAAAGCTTCCTGTCCTTTATGTTTCAAGGAAACTGGAGAAGTGTTAATGAAAGAAGAGCATGTGACCCAGAATCCTGTTGGGCCTGGAACTTGAGGAAGGACAACTCACACCCATTGACAACTATCAGAAACCAAAAACAAAGAAAAAATGGAGAACAAAGAGACTTGAGTTAAATAATGTTATACTGGAATACAAATACCACTTTTATAATATTGCTATTAGATGTAACACCCCACATTTGCCCCAGCCCAGGACACTGGTACCCTTTCCAGATGTTGTGACTGGTATTTGTGCTCTTCCAAGTAGAAGTGACT
The DNA here is from genome assembly GCA_004027635.1 of Crocidura indochinensis. NCBI lineage: Eukaryota > Metazoa > Chordata > Mammalia > Eulipotyphla > Soricidae > Crocidura > Crocidura indochinensis. The sequence continues at coordinate 12,228 of PVKC010021040.1, read as the reverse complement.
GTTCTTCCATTCACTGTTTTCCCAAGAATCTGAGATCCCTTCTGCATGATTTTCCTGAGCCAGAAGCATGTTGTTTGACTTAGAACACACACTCTTGTGCTTTGGGCTGTTAAAAAGGAAGAGTGAGGGGCCCCGGAGATAGCATGGAGGTAAGGCGTTTGCCTTTCATGCAAAAGGTCATCAGTTCGAATCCCGGTGCCCCATATGGTCCCCCGTGCCTGCCAGGAGCAATTTCTGAGCATGGAGCCAGGAGTAACCTCTGAGCACTGCCGGGTGTGACCCAAAAACCAAAAAAAAAAAAAAAAAAAAAAAAAAAAGAAGAGTGAGCATCAATCTGGGACCCAATTACTTGGATCAGCTTTCTTCTGTCACTTTCTTAGTCATATGCTAATCTTTTATTTAATCCACTGTGTCTTCAGATAAGGGGTTGATTCTTCAGAGGGATTAAGCACAAGTACATATACTCTACTTACTGTTATTTCATTGTGAATTATGAGTTTTCTCTTACCAAAAAGTTAATCCTTCATGTAGGGGGAAAAAAAAGATGACTGTAGCTTTAAAATTTATTATGGAGGTGAGCAGATTCTGAACTCATCTTGGACAAACATGCTTCCAGTGTTGTCATATTTATTTTATCTCAGTGCTTAATGCATTTTCTGGCAACCCAAATATTAGTTCTATGATTGAATAAGTGCTAAACAGGTGGCAGCACAAATCATCTTATTTCTAAATATGAGTTAGATACTTGCACTCAGTTTGATCTATTAGGCAGAATAGCCTCAGCCTTCAAGAGCATGAAGACTGTGTTTTCCTAAAGAAGAAGGTCACAGTCCAACAAGAATATTTTCCATGTCTCCACCTGAAGCCCCAAAAGAGGTTTGTTAGTCTGTGCTTGAAAGTGAGAACTCTAAGTCAGATGTCATTATGGGAGGTTGGTTGTTTCTCCTCCTAGGGCTTCTTTTTCATTCTCTTGGTGGGGCTAAAACTTCTTCCAGAGTGAGGGCTAAGTCCATGATGTGAATAAGAATTCAAATGATCTTGATGAAATCATTCTCCCCCCCCCCCGCCACCCCAAATTCTGCATTTGACCCTGAAAATGAGTCTCCTATTGGGCAGAAGCACACCAACCTGGCACTGGTTTTGTGAACCTATTTGAAGAACTTTATTTCAGACCAATTGTGAGTTAAACTCTTACATTTGGCACAGCTGGTATATCGAAGGTAGACTCTAAAGCCCTATTTTTCACTCTTCTCTGTCTGGAGTTGGTACTGTTCCTGAGATACAGGTAACTTCCATGGTAGGGGAATCTTCAGCTGAGCTCTAAGAAGATGACATAAACATCAAAGAAGCTTAGGCCTTGCTTAGATCTTTAATTATCACCTCTAAATATTTTTCTGCTATTGAGTTCCCACCACCACATTTTTACCGACATGTATACCAACTGTTAATGTGCATACCCTTCATGAACAGTCTTTCTCGACCACACCTTCAATAAGTTGACTACTCAAAAGCTTGATTTGGCTCCCATCATGAAGCCTGTAAATTCAACCCAGTAAAGTTGGCTGACTGCAGTCTTCTCTGCTGGCACAGCCTTTTGCCTCCCATGAAAGGAAACTATAGAGAGAAACCCTAACAGCCAGGTCTGGAAACTAGTAAACAGACTCTCATTTGAGGTCAATAGGTCACCAGAGGTATACTGAGGCCCTGGGCTCAGCAATGGGGATGGGAGCAGCAGGTAGTCGGGGTCTGAGACCAGGAACTCGAGCCCATGGGGCTTCTGGCTGTGGAAACTAAGGAATATCAGATTATTCAGGAACCAAGACCATGCTCTTAGATATCCCAATGATTCATTAACCTTTCCCATTGAAAAATGACAGGCCAGTAGAGTGAACAAGCTTAGAGACTCTAGCAATTGGGGAGCTATGAATCCCCAAGTCATGTGAGCTTGGAGGGCCCTGAGGAAGGTCATCTCTGAAGATCCATGGAGTCCCTAGACATGTCTATTTCCACAAGCCCTCATGGAGCAGAGAGCATGCTATTGACACTCAGCAGATCATAAATTATCTCTGCTCTGCATTCAGCTGGGATATCTCCACAGCTGGAAGAATTCTTCCTCACTTCCCAAACTTAACACCTCATAAAACAACCTTTGGGGGAAATAAGAACAGCTTTTTTTTTTTTTTTTTTTTTTTTTTTACCTCTGGGGCTTCATTCTGGGAAAGCATGCCAGGTGAGGTTTGATGTCCTGTACATCTTTCACCCAGCCAACAGACCCAGAAAACACTAAGAATCCTTGCTCTTCATACCCCCAGGGAAATTCTGGATTATCAGGCTATGATAATGCCCAAATGCCAGTCTTAGGACAGGAGAAAATAATGATGCCATTTCCAGACTCACCTTAGATTTGTGACAGAAAGTTGAAACTGTCCTTAAATTTAGTACCAAATTTCATGCCTTTTTGAGTGGGCTGGCACCTGTACCTGTTTCAGATATCTAGTTACTTTTTGTGCATGATGCCATAGCTATTTAATTCCTGCTTCCTAGCCACAGTGAGTGGAACAGTTATCAAAGAGGAGCCCCTTGACAAATAGAACATCTAGGTCAGGAGTCTCAAACTCGCGGCCTGCGCCGTTTGCGACCCTCTGTACAACATTTTGTGGCCCTGCCCTAGAGGAATCTTTTGTTTTGTTTTGTTTTGCTTTTAATTCTTTGGGTCACACACCCCCAATGATCAAGGCTTACTACTGACTTTGCACTCAAGGATCACCCCGACTTTGCCTCCTGCGGCCCCCAGGTAAATTGAGTTTGAGACCCCTGATCTAGGTTCTGGGTTGGTGATAAGTGGTTTCCAGACAGTTTCTATCAATTTACTGTAAACTGTTCCTTTCTGAATATAAATTCAGAAATCTTTGACTTGCCTTGCTCTTCTAATTATGGATAAAGCACCAATTCTAAGTCATGCCTGGACTTGTCAGCTTCAGATGCCTCTGGGATAGTCAGAATCATACTATAAAGATGATTGGGCAAGACTAATGAATATTAAGAGGCTACAGATAAGAAACTACATATCTTATTATCCTGCTGAGATAGAGTCATTCTAACTACATACAGAGATAGTAGTTCAGATTGAATTCACTAACATGGCTTAAGTGCTTAGTATCCACCAAACCAGAGAATAACCACTCACCATTTCTTCTGCCATTATGATTCTAGAAAAGTTATGTTTGGTTCTGAAATCAAGAGATTAAACTTTGCTGCAGCAAACTATATGGACCAGCATCAATCATGAGGAACACATTAACATAGAGATTGATATCACAGAGAACACAGTGATAGAGCAGACAAAGATATTGAAATAATCTATTGAAGTCCTTCCCTGGATAACTAAATGATCATCTCATTTATTCAAAAAAAAGTGAATGAAGATATGAAGATTATCCAGGCTACAAAGAGAAAGCCACTTATTAAAGTGAAGTTGCATGAAACATTTGTTAAAATAGAATTCATGAGAACTACTACAGTTGAGAGAAGAAATCACTGTAAAACTGATATTAGGGGTCAGAGAGATAGCATGGGGGTAGGGCATTTGCTTTTCATACAGAAGGACAGTAGTTAAAATCCCAGCATCCCATATGGTCCCCCAAGCCTGCCAGGAGCGATTTCTGAGCATAGAGCCAGGAGTAACCCCTGAGCGTTACCAGGTGTGACCCAAAACAATAACAACAACAACAAAACCCAAAACAAAACAAAACAAAAACCACCTGAGTTATATAGTTATATTCCAGGTAGAGAAAGAAAGTTTGAAATATAGTCTAGACACAGAGTGAGGGATCAGTGGATGGAAATTCCAATAAGATAATTTGTTTAGAAACCAAGCCCCCCCAAAAAAAATTAAAAAAAAAAAGAAACCAAGCCCCAGTGAACTAAGCTCACAGTGCTAAAAAGAGTTCAGTGGCCTGGTGCACTCTTTGCTTGAGGAAAGGGTGGGTTCTACCCTGGCATCAAATGAGCATTTGGCGCAGTGACCCCAAATCCCCAAAATCGGGATTAATATCTGAACACCACTGAGTGGGTTCTATTCCAAATCTTCCTCATCGAAAAACAAACAAACAAACTAACTAAAAAAAAACAAACAAAATAAAACAAAACTCGAGATCACAAACTACAGATAAATTGTGCTTAAGAAGAGGTTTTAAGGTGAGTGGCTAAAGAAACTGTGGTCTGGGGGCCGGGCGGTGGCGCTGGAGGTAAGGTGCCTGCGCTAACCTAGACGGACCGCGGTTCGATTCCCCGGTTCCCCATATGGTCCCCTGTGCCTGCCAGGAGCAACTTCTGAGCGAATAGCCAGGAGTAACCCCTGAGCGTCACCGGGTGTGGCCCCAAAACAAAACAAAACAAAACAAAAAGAAACTGTGGTCTGAATACGCAATGGAATACTATGCAGCCATCAGAAGAAATGAAGTCATGGGCCCGGGAGATAGCATGGAGGTAAGGCGTTTGCCTTTCATGCAAAAGGTCATCGGTTCGAATCCCGGTGCCCCATATGGTCCCCCTGTGCCTGCCAGGATCAATTTCTGAGCAGGAGCCAGGAGTAACCCCTGGGCACTGCCGGGTATGACCCAAAAACCAAAAAAAAAAAAAAAAAATGAAATGAAGTCATGAAATTTTCCTATACATGAATAGACTTGGAAACTATTATGCTGAGTGAAATAAGCCAGAGGGAGAGAGAGATAGAAACAGAGTAGTCTCACTCATCTATGGGTTTGAAGAAAAATAAAAGACATTATTGCAATAATACACAGAGACAATAGAGATGAAGGCTGGAAGGTCTGGCCCATGATATGAAGCTTACCACAAAGAGTGGTGAATACAGTTAGAGAAATAACTGCACTAACAACTATCATGACCATGGTAGTGAGTGAGAGAAATAAAATGTTTGTCTCAAATACAGGCAGGGGGTGGGAGAGGAGGGAGATGGGGACATTGGTGGTGGGAATGTTACACAGGTGAAGGGGGGTGTTCTTTTTATATATGTTGTTGTTTTAGTACAAAATATAAAGTCTAAAATCTTAGTGTTAGAGTGAGGCCTTTTTCAGCATGGTGTCTTTACCCCTTCTGTCGGTGGGTCTGGAGGTTGCAGGGTAGTAGCAGCGAAATAATTTCACAGGCAGTCAGTTAAAGTTTCATTGGAGACATCTAGGTTTATTCTATGGCCCTGTCCGCCAGTTACATTTTATCACATGGCTTCTATGCCAAGCCTTTTTTAAGCAGTTTCTTCTTGGCTTTTTTTTTCCTATTCTTTTTTCCCTACACTTCTCCAGACCTGATGGCAGAAGGGGTAAAAGGCGCCATGCAGAGAAAGGCCTCACCCAACACGAGAACTTTAGACTTTTTTTTTTTAATAATTTAAAACAATACTATAACTAAAACCCTACTACACCACAATTGTAATAATGATACTTAAATATATTTATAAAAAATGAAAAATAGGTTGCAAAGGCAATTGAATACAGTTTAAGCTAGAGGAAATTTTGACCCACTATTCTATTTATTGTCAGATATTGTCAGACTCCCCAGGGAAGGCAGAATAAATTTCAATTTCATTTGTTCTTTGAGTCATTCACTTCCCCCACGCTACTTTCTTTAATTTAGCAAACATTAATAAACTTTTCCTAAGTGTTAGTGCTCCCTAATATGCAGAACTGTGAGGCTTCGGGCTCATCATATGCTTTCTAACTCCTTAGGAAGATTAATATATAATGAATATTCCAAGAAGTATAAGCTAAGCATAGCCAGTGTGGTCACTCCCAGATCTCCTCTCTGCAATGTATTAATAAATACATTTTTAAAATCTTATCGCTATTAGAAGAGACAAGTGGTAGGAAAAGAAGAGATCAAGGGCAGGAAAGTGGAGTAAGAATCTATTCTTTGCTTCTGGACCAGTTTCAGTGAGTGCACTGGCCTTTGAGCTATACCTGCAGGATTATTGAGAATTACTTTGTAATGATGAAACCCCACAAATCCTCAGGGTTCCACCTGGAAAACAGGGCAGGGTCACCAACTCAAAGTGACAGTGAATGACAGTGGGAAACTTTAGAAGCATGGAGGTTAGAAATCATTTTTGATTATTTCAGGATATTTGATATTGCAGGAGAGCAAGTTGATAGACAAGGGAGGTTTGAAATGTAAGTCATTTGAGATGTTAAAAAATATGGATTCTCCGGGATCACAGAGGAGGTTGGGTCACTCAGGGATTGGACAACCTAGTATACCTGGAACCCAGCGTCAGTCTTATGCCAGAAAACTTCAGGGATAAGATCTCCTTATATTTAGGCCAAGGCTTTTTTCTTTCCATTTTCCCCATATTTTGCTGGGCCAATGAAAATAACAATTGCCACTCTCACACTGTAATTACTGTTTTTTTTTTTAACTCTTACCCCCCCCCCCTTTTTTTGTGTGTGTGTGCTTTTTGGGCCACACCCGGCAGTGCTTAGGGGTTACTCCTGGCTCCATGCTCAGAAATTGCTCCTGGCAGGCACGGGGGACCATATGGGGCACCGAGATTCGAACCGGTGACCTTTTGCATGAAAGGCAAACGCCTTACCTCCATGCTATCTCCGGGCCCTTATCCCCCCCCCCCCTTTTTAAAGAAGAGCTTACTAAACTTTCTGCTGGTGCTTTAATGAATTTATTGTGATTCAATAATTTTCAAAAATGTACTTACTACTGAACTTTTTCTTTTTTCCTTTCTTATTCATCTCTTACTTTAGTTTTTCTTTCAATTGTCTATATTTTTAGATCATGTTGCTTTTGGTTTTCCTAAAACAAATGTATTATGATCAGTTATGTCAACTTATGTCATGCATTTTCTTTAAATAAACTAAATATAAAAATATGGATTCATACAGGAAATCCACATTCCCTGTTGTTCCATTTCATCTCTTCCCTTTATATATAAATGTGAATCAATACAAATACATAATTTAATCATTACATTCCAAGCATCATATGTATTCATATATGCATACATATTCCTATGTGTGATTATATATAACTTTAATAGATTGAGCTATATATGCTTTAGAGATTTTCAGATAAAGAAAATAGTACAGAGAAAAACACAGAAGTGGGAAAAAAACATGTACACTGTGACGAATTTCTGAGTTTCACTAAAGTCAGGGGTGAAAGGGAGGGACTGACTTGGTTAACATCTCTGTGGCTGACAAAGTGAAGGAGCAGATGGGAAAGATTAGTTTTCTGGACAAAGATCACCTGAAGTGGGGATTGGGATGATTGCTCACCAGTTGAATAGGTGACAATCCACTTGTGGTGACCTGCTGGGTGTTGATGGAAACACCTGTTTGTCTAGCTCCATAGTTTCCTGAAGGTTTACTGCCTCAACCTAAGCAGTGCATTCCTAAACCAACAGTCCATGAGAATAAAATAATAAATTAGAATTAAAAAAAGCTGCTAAAACAAAAACAAAACAACCCAAACCCTCCAAACTACCCTTTTTCCTCTTTATTAAATATTCTTTGGTAACTAAATCTGCAAGATGTTTTGTTACTCAGCAAAACTATAATTGTGTTTAAGCCAGAGTGAAATTTGTTTGTTCTGCATAATGCTTATTACCATATCAGGAAGTATATGCTCTAGTGAAATATTATGGGGAGAATATCATGTTTACCAGAGACTTCTAAATAAACTTGCATGGTTTAATATATTAGTGCATTAAGGCACCTTACTTTGGAAGAACGGGCTGTAGTGCCATCTCAGAGCATCTATATTTATTAGAGTGGCTTGCCTGTTCCATCCCAGAAGAATCAGACTGGATGTTCACACATCCATAAGAGAAGAATATGGCTGAAAACAGGACAGGGAGGTGCCAGAGAGACCTGGAAGTATCCTGGGAGGCATGGCCTATTATAATTCATGGTGGCAGGGATGAATTTTCAGGTTACAATATTCCAACAGGACCTTGAGGAGGAACTCTGGCCATTTGAAGGCAGATCTGAGGATAAAGTGTTCTAGTTGAAAGAAAGGATAGGAACCAATGTGATAATAGGCAAAGGGGGAACTTGAGTTTCAGAGTCTGTGGACCCCAAGGTTAGGTTATACAGTTTTGGAACAGAAATAACAGATATACCAAGTCAGCATCATGGTAGGAAGACAGGTGATGTGGAAACTAAAGGTTTCCATATTTCTTTTCTATCACCCACTTAGCCCCTCTTCCCATCATGCTTTAGTGATTCTGTCTTAATCATTACCTCTGCTTTCTAAATTCTGACATTTTGACATACTTGGGTCTCAAACTCGTGACCCGCGGGCCGTTTACGGCCCGCCGTACAACATTTTGTGGCCCTGCCCTAGAGGAATCTTTTGTTTTTGGTTTGTTTTAGTTGTTTGGGTCACACCCCCCAATGTTCAAGGCTTACTACTGACTTTGCACTCAAGGATCACCCGACTTTGCCTCCTGCGGCCCCCAGGAAAATTGAGTTTGAGATCCCTGAGTCACTACCCCTTCTAAGAACTCACTCAAGAATTTCAAATTGCTTGTCAAATAAAAACCACTTCAGATCCCATTTTCCCAATCAACTCCTTTGTTGGGTCTCACACTTTTGGATCCATGATCTACTTACTCGAATTGAACCAGAAGGTAGGTACAGTCTTTGGAAATGTGGGCTTAGTTTAGTAATCCTTGAGCTGTTCACTCTGCCTGGCACATCCTTCCTTCTGGAAGCCACAATAAAAATTCCTGCCCACTATTGACTTCTCATCTCTTCTGATTTCCCCAGATGAAGCCAAGAGACAGTTTCAGTTTCTAAAAATGTGTGGGTGCTACAGTTTCCTTCACATTGTTCATTTTCGTTACTGTAAATCTTTTTTTTAAATAAAATATTTATTTAAGCACCATGATTACAAGCATGATTATAGTTGGGTTTCAGTCATAAACAGAACACTACCCTTCACCAGTGCAACATTCCCACCTCTAATGCCCCCTCTCCCTCCTTTCCAACCCCTGCGTGCATTTGAGACAGGAATTCTACTTCTCTCACTCATCTAGATTGTCATAATAGTTGGTAGTGTAGTTATTTCCCTAACTGCACTCACTACTCTTTGTGGTGAGCTTCATATTGTGATTTGGTTCTCTCACCCTCATCTCTATTGTCTCTGGGCATTATTACAATAATGTCCTTAATTTTTTAAAAAATCCATAGATGAGTGTCTATCCCTTACCCTCTGACTTATTTTGCTCAGCATAATAGATTCAATGTACATCCACATATAGGAGAATTTCATGACTTCATCTCTCCTGATGGTGTTACTGTGAATCTTTTTTTTTTTTTGGTTTTTGGGTCACACCCGGCAGTGCTCAGGGGTTACTCCTGGCTCCATGCTCAGAAATTGCTCCTGGCAGGCATGGGGGACCATATGGGGCATCGGGATTCGAACCGACGACCTTTTGCATGAAAGGCAAATGCCTTACCTCCATGCTATCTCCCGGGCCCCGTTACTGTGAATCTTATTGCACCTGATTGAAACAAAGTCCAGTAACCTCACAGCCACATCTATTGATGAGTGACTAGGTCATCTCTCTTACTCTAAGCTAAGCTATTATTAATGTGTTTATTACTCTCTCAAATGTGTTCAGTTTGGATGATCAGTGATAAAAGGCATTGCTTCCCCACTTGAGAATCACAGTGTAAATGAAGTGAGAGGAAAAGAATCACAGGTAAAATCTGAGAGATTCTCAGAAAAAACAAGCTGAGGTAGGTGGTAAACCTGTGCTTATTTCATCAAAGAAATTGGGACTTGAAAAATCACAGATGTAATGTATGTTGCAAAAGGAGAATAAAGGGGATGGAGACATCTCTACCTGTTCCTCATTGGGGATTGAGAACTGCACCACTATAATACCTGTAGTTAAAGGGGATTGGAGAGTAAGGTAGCAAATGAATATTCTCCTTTATGATTGTGGAAGGAAGAATGGTAGGAGATGTAGCAGAACTCTGAAAAGCAACACGATTGAAGAAAAAAATTTTTTTTGGCTTTTGGGTCACACCCAGCAGTGCTCAGGGGTTACTCCTGGCTCTACATTCAGAAATTGCTCCTAGCAGGCTCAGGGGAGTCATATGGGATGCCGAGATTCAAACCACTGTCCTTCTGCATCTAAGGCAAATGCCCTTCCGATGTGCTATCTCTCCGGCTCCCTGAAGAAATGTTTTAAGTAGATGAATTCAATACTCATGAGTCTCACAGAGGAAAGTAGATGGCGTAAGACAAAATGAACAGTCAGTATTTGCTTCAGCAGCACATAGACAAAACATACACTAGAAATAGAACAGTTTTGTCAAATAGTGTGTCGGTAAAAACTATCCACTTACAAAAAATGATATAAGATACTTACTTTAGGCCATTTACAAAATATCAACTCAAAACAAACAACTTAGACTCAAGGTCTAAAACTGAAACTCCTCAAAGAAAATGTAGGGAAACTACTTAACATTATAATGACTTCTTGGACTTGACCCCCAAAGTACAGGCTTTAAAATGAACAAGTAGGACTCTATTAATGGGAAAGAAAATAGCAATAAAAAAAAACAGGGTATACAGGAATCCTATAAATTAGAAGAAAATATTTGTAAAGCATCCATCCTTAGATATTGATATCCATGTAATATACAACATATGTACATTGCACAACTTAATAGCAAAACTCACATAACCCTTTGAAAAATGAGCAAAGGATTAGAATTCACAAAGAGCTAGATAGATACATGGAGAAGATAATCAACACTACTTACTAATCATCATAAAAATGAAGATCAAACCACAATGAGAACTTTCCTAATACCTGTTAGGATGGTGATTACAAAAAAAGAAAAAGAACATTAACAAAACATAATTAAGGCAACAAGTGTTAAAGAAACTGTAGCACAGTGTAGTGTTGGGATTATTGACTGGAACAATATGGAGGATCTTCAAAAATTTAAAAATAGAACTACATCGGATCTAGCAATTTAACTTCTAGATATATATGTATATATATCAAAATTTTAAATTAGAATAGTTGTACGTCTATATTCAATACAGTATTATCAATATTGTTAAGACATAGAAAATACAAACTATTCATTAAAATATGAATGAACAGATTTATGTAAACAAAAGAGAACCTTAAAAAATAAATTATAGCATTTGAGTTAATACAGATGAACTTAAAAGCTCATTATTTTAACTGAAATAGTAACAGAAGACAAAATACTTCACAAATAATAAGACTAAAGAGATAGTACAGCAAGTTGGGGACTTGTCTTGCATATAGCCAACCTTGGTTCAATTTGCCACACCCCAGGTGATTCTCCAAACTCTACCAGGAGTGATCCTTGAGCAGAGAGCCTCAACACCTCTAGGAATGACAAAAAATATATTTACAAACATTTATATAAAATATCTAATATTAACAAACTCACAGAAGCAGATGGAAGGTTGTTTATGCTAGGGGATAAAAATAGGAGATTATTTTCTAAAGATGTTTAAGTTGTAGAGCTCTTTCTTAAAATGTATTTTCCACAATAAGTAGTAAGTAAATACAATTGCATAGGTCTCATGTTATGTGTTCTTAGCAAAAGGAAAAAAGAAAAAAGGAAATAACATGAAAGAAAAACATTTGGAGGTGATGGATGTTTTTTGGGCCACAGTTATACCTTGGTTATCCCAGGTATATGCATGTTTTCCAAACTGATCAAGATTTATAAATTAAATGTCCATATATTCTGTAGATATATGTCTCAAATGTAAATAAAATTGAAAATAAGTTATAAGACAGAAAAATGGAAAGAAGTCAAGAAGGAATCAGGAAGGAGAGGTCCAGGGGGATAACTTTGTCTTAAAAAAAATGCACTGGGGAGTACAGAGACATTCCAAAGAGATGGGGGAGAGAAGGTGAGAATATTATTATCAGATGAAATACTCCATAAATTATGATGTGAATTAATTTGTGATGGGTTCAGGAAATAGGGGTGGGCTTGTGGGCTTGGGGAGTATAGATTGGGAACAGCTGCTGGAAGAAATTTATGGAAGACTAGGGAGGGATGAGGGACTAGGTTGTGCAGCAATCTGGAGGTTAGCAGTGACTTGTCAGGTAGCCAAGCTGCACAGTTACATAGCTTCCCAATCCCTGCTGTATGTGCTAGGAGGGAGCAAGGAAGGCAGGTGCTAGTGCCT
>PVKC010021039.1:0-18324 GCA_004027635.1 Crocidura indochinensis | reverse complement strand
CAGGTGTGATCCCAAAACCAAAAAATACTCAATTTGTAGACAACCACCTTACTCAGAAAGTAAGCTAGGGCTCTAGAACAACGGGTATGCAATTTCCCTAGTACCTGGACAACCCAGGCTCAATCCCAGGCATTCCACATAACCTCCTGTGCACCATCAGAAATAATTTCTAAGTGCAGAGCTAGGAGTAACCCCTGAGCATCACCAGATGTGAACCCAAATGAGAGAGAGGAAGGAAGGAAGGAAGGAAGGAAGGAAGGAAGGAAGGAAGGAAGGAAGGAAGGAAGGAAGGAAGGAAGGAAGGAAGGAAGGAAGGAAGGAAGGAACTAATTCCAATGGTCAGAACTCAAAGCAAATCCAAATGGTAAGGTTGGGGTTGACATACCCTTTAAATGGAAATCCAAGGACTTTTGCCAAGATAAAAATAAAACTACAAGTAGAAAATCTTGATCTCAGGGGCCAGGCGGTGGCGCTGGAGGTAAGGTGCCTGCCTTGCCTGCGCTAACCTAGGACGGACTGCGGTTTGATCCCCCGGTTCCCCATATGGTCCCCCGTGCCTGCCAGGAGCGACTTCTGAGCGAATAGCCAGGAGTAACCCCTGAGCGTCACCGGGTGAGTCCCAAAAACCAAAAAAAAAAAAAAAAAAAAAAAAAAAAAGAAAATCTTGATCTCTTCTGATGCAGCATAGCAAATATTTCCCCCCGCCACCCTTACTCCAGCCCAAATTGCATTCCTTGAAAAAAACTCTCTTATTGATACCCTCTTAACGAGTATTTTCAGGGTAGAAAATAGTCCCAGCAGCATGGAACCAGCTCTTACCTTTTCTCTTCATCTTTCCTTTTTGTTCAACAAGAGCTGTGGCTTTGACAACACTGGCCCCTTACCGGTGTTCTCTGTGGGCCTGTCTTCTGGACAGAAAGCAAGGCAGCATTGTTCCACGGTTACCTGCCTCAAACTCGTCTGGAGGGAAAAAGAGCTTTGGCCACATATGGATAATCAATCAGTTCAAACTGGTCACTGTAATCATTTGGTTAAATAGAGAGCACTGGGCAGTAGTACATTTTTTATCCTCACAAGAGACAGGCCGATGCTTAATTAGGCATTTAAAGGCGGCAGTTAACTTATGCAGACCTCTTTGCAAGGGGCTTTTCAACCAGATCAGTGATCTGAAACACCAATTAATTTTCATTCACACTTATTATCTGTCCCTCATTAAAGCATTTGGTTCAAATCTAAATTCTTTCCCATTCACCAAAGTGTTGATGTTGGTCTCTGGATAAGAACATACAGTTTTATGTGTCTGTTTAAAAAGACATGGTGCAAAATATCTTCCAGTGCATTTTCCTTTCTAATGATCCCAGGACACAGAGCCGCTTTCCCTGGAAATGATTTTTGTTGAGATAAATGTACTTGCTCTCAGTCTGATGTTGCCTTAGGACACCTGTGTGGATGCTAGGTTCTCTTCTGAGGCTACTGTGCTCATGAGCTGAAGCAATCAGGGACCCCAAGGCTCTGCCTTTGGGGAGCCCATTTGTAAGGCATGAGCTCTCTAAATGTGCTTCTCTCCAGTCAGTCCTTCTGCTAGGCCCACAGCCCCCAAAATCACTATTCATATGAGAGTCCAGCTTTAGGACAGAAGAAAATACATTGGGCCAGAAAGATAGTAGAGAGGGGAGGGAGTTTGCATTGCATGTGGCCAACTAGAGTTTGATCCTCAGCATTCCTTAGGGTTCTCTGAACCTACCAGGAATAATTCCTGAGTGTAGATTCAGGAGTAATTCCTGAGTATCATCAGGTGTGTAAAACAACAACAAAAAAGGAGGAGGAGGAAGAAGAAGAAGAGTATGAGTCCGAGTCATAGTCTTCTAAAACCTTCCAGTGCTAAGGTTCACCTACACCCTGGAAGGGACATCCTTCCACCGAAAGGTAAAGGGGTCAGCAATGTGGCAGACATGGAAGCTAGACATTAGAGGACCATAACAATGTAATCCAGGCAACTGAAGAACAGCAGCACAATATATCCAAAACATATACACTGCAGTAAATCAATACAACTTGATTTAAAAAATTAATAAAAATAAAACATGAAGGAAATGTTTATCTCATCTTAAAAAATGCCTCCTCTTCAATGTTAGACATCGACAAATATCGGGCATTGTAAGCTCACCAAGTTGATAAATCAAATTAACTCCCATAAAATAAAATAATTAGAGGGACGGGCAAGGTGGCGCTAGAGGTGAGGTGTCTGCCTTGCAAGCGCTAGTCTAGGAAGGACCACGGTTCGATCCCCTGGCGTCCCATATGGTCCCCCCAAGCCAGGGGCAATTTCTGAGTGCTTAGCCAGGAGAAACCCCTGAGCATCAAATGGGTGTGGCCTGAAAAAAACAAAAAAATAATAAGAAGAAGAAGAATAATTTGAGGGACTGAATAGCATGGAGGTAAAGTGTTTGCCTTGCATGCAGAAGGACGGTGGTTCAAATCCCGGCATCCCATATGGTCCCTCGAGCCTGCCGGGAGTGATTTCCAAGCATAGAGCCAGGAGTAAACCCTGAGCACTGCCAGGTGTGACCCAAAACAAAACAAAACAAAACAAAACAAAAAGAATTTGAAAGAAAACGCCACTATCCAAAGGCTTTGGATGTTGGGTGCCTCACTGCAGCATGGTTCTTGTAATGAAATCAGTTAGAATTAATAGGCCTGAGGAGAGTCTCTAGAGCAGGAACTGTTTAGTTAATAAAACTGAATTTCTCCTTACTGATTGGCCATAAATAACAAAATAAAGTGAATTAGGTCAATTTTTGAGCAACTAAGTTTAAATTCAAGTTATAATCAATGAGTCCTACCACCCTACATTTGATTAGTGCTGCCTGGCAGTAGGATTCAGGTAAGTTCCAGTCAATTCTCTTTTTGGGGGGTTGCAGGGTTTCATCTTGAAAATTTGTGTAAAAAATTACTGACCTCACTGAGCTAACAGACACTTTCCAAAAAGTCCAGCAAAACTACTCTATACCACAAAGATCATTTATTAATGTTCAGTGGATGTAGAGCCATAGATTACAAATTATGTCCCTCAATTGTGTGACTCTGAATTTGTCCCTTGACCTCTTAACCTCAATTTCCTTTCCAGAAGATAGAAAATTTGTTCAAAATGACTTTAATGGACTTTCCCATTTCAAATTGGGATCTATTAGGATTCATATGTTCTTCCTGAATGGTTTATACTCATTATATAGTCTTTGATGTTGATTAAGTCAAATGCTTTAAGCGTATCAATGCATAAAAGCAATCTGACATTTCAAGGCCAAAAAAGATTTTATTTGTACTGGGCTCCAGGTCACCTAGCATAATAACTATTTATATCAACTCCAACAAGGAAATTAGTTAATAGCTCTATTTTTTTATATTATCTCTTCAAACTTTTTCTTCTCAAAAGGTATTATAACTGAATACTCTTAGAGCCTATTTGGTATCAGCTATTTTTCTTTGGCAGTATCTAATGTGATATTTATTAGGTCCATTATTTCTACAATTTAATACACTTCAGTGGACTATTCTTTTAGGAATTAATGCTCCATATTATAGCATCTTTTGATCACTTTAGTTTTTCTTATTTCTAACTATGTGGTCTGTGCTTCTCAAACTACAAAATACATTAGAAGGTTCTATTGGGAATAGGGTTATTTTCAGAAACAAAGTTCAAGAGTAATCTAGAAATTCTAAGAGAAGCAATAAATATTTATTCCTGGATAAATGAATGAATTAGCCAAGAGTAATAATGAGTCAATCTAAAGATTTCCAATCTTCTGCATCATTATAGCCCTCATGTTATCTAGCACAGGTCCTCACACATACAGGGAACCTTAAAAGTAGGCTTGGAGATGGGATTAAATTAGCACAAGGGAAGGCAGTAGAAAAAACATCCAAATTATGGCTTTCTAATTACAAATTCAAGTTCACAGTCATTTAACAAATAAATACTGTTTGAGTATGTTGGACTCTGAGTCACTGAGAAAAAAAAACAACAATGAGCAAAGGAGAATGATGGATGCCACCTCAAGTGTCTATGTCTCCCTCAGCTCTTCTCCTATGTTCGTGGGCACACAGGTTGGCAGACAAAGAGGATGCTTGATGATACTGGAAGAAATCACAGAACACTTTCTCTTTCAGAAGGGACTTAGTTGCTTCAGTGACAGTTGACCCTTTGCCCCTTTCAAATACAATTTTTTTCTTTATTTCATTTTCTATTTTCATTCTTTATTTCATTTTTCTCATTAAACACCTGAGCACTTACCAATACAAAGCCAAAAAGATTGACAGCCAGGAAAGTCACTCTGGGTGCCATGTTTCCTAAAGACCTTCCCAGGCCCACCTGGGCTAAAGGAATGATTCTAAAGGACCAACATTATCCTAGAAGAGGGGACATCAAACGGAGGACAAAGTTCATCCCTTGATGTCTATCCTTAACGTGCATCCATGCATGTATTTGATACTGTTTTTTTCCTCTTCTTTGTTACCATAAAAAATAGTACCCTAGAGCTGGAGTGGTAGCACAGTGGTAAGATATTTGCCTTTCATGCAGCTGACACAGGAAAGATCTGGGCTCGATCCCCAGTATCCCATATGGTCCCATGAGCCAGGAGCTCAGAGTACAGAGCCAGAAGTAAACCCTGAGTTCTGCCAGGTGTAGCCAAAATTAAAAAAAAATGAGTGCACTCCAAAAGATTTTAAGAACAAAGTAATTGGAAAAAAGTCTTCATAAATATTCACCTCAGGGAGAGATAAAAATCTAAACTATTGGGTTGAAACAGGTACTAAATAAATGAATAAAAGGAAATATGGCCAGCATGGCTAACTAGATTCAGCATTGGGAGTTTCCAGTGGTTTAGAATGATTTGTGCTGAGCAGTAATTCATGAGGAGCCCCGGTTTTTGCCAAAGGAGCAGGAGAACCTGGGGATGCCGAAAAAAAGGCAAGCTGAGTTCTTTTCACAAGTCCCAGTCACACTTGCTTGAGCTGAGAGTCACCCAGAAATACCATACTCTTGAATTTCAGAAAGCATCAGCCTTTAATTAGGTCTATATCACTGAAAGAATGCAATTCTATTTACTATGAACATTCGTTAAAATACTTACCTGAGAACTTTACATCTCTATCCCTAGCTCTTACTTTTTCTCCTTGAAAGTTAATAAATCGTAATCGAGACATTAAATTACCCACTTCTTCCCATGGAGTTCTAATAACAAAAGAAAGCTAAGAGGGAAAAGATAAAAGGAAAAAGAAAAAGAACCACACACATCATCCTCTTGCTAGCACATGGAAACTTTTGGATAGAGAATTTCCAAGCATACAATTTGTGGGTTGCTGTAACACAGTGCTCAGCCTCCAAATGAGGACTTTTTTTTTTTGCATGATTTTCTTATGCACGTGGATCATGCCCCATCACCCAACCCATATGGAAACAGATAATTTACTAGTCACGCTGCAATCCTTGAGCCCTGAGTGCTTCTGTAAGCTGGGTTAGCTCTCTATCTGCACCTCAAAGACAGCTCTACAAAGACCTCTGTGAAGGCTCTTGGTAAACCTAAGACAATCTTCTGCACTTATAACTCTAAATATCTGAAATTTCCCCTTGCAGGAAAATGAAAAGCATGAGAATTTACTAAGACTACCCACCCCATTCTTCTTTCCTATTCCTATATATAAGCTAGACTGTAAGTAAGGTTAAAAGCTCCATAACCAGGGGGCAGAGCGATATCACAGTGGTAGGGCATTTGCCTTGCAAGCAGCTGACCCAGGATGGACATCAGTTTGATCCCCAGAGCCCCAAATGGTCCCCTAAGTCAGGAACAATTTCTGAGTGCATAGCCAGGAGTAACCCCTGAGAGTCACTGGTTGTGGTCCCAAAACAAACAAAATCAAACAATAAAAGTTCCATAACTAACCCAGTCTAGGGAAATAGCCTGTTTTAAGCCTGACTTAAATTTGATTTTGAGTAAAAAAAATTTTTTTTTGATTTTGAGTAGTCAACTCTATTTTTCTCGTTCTATGGTTCTATTTTTCTGTCCACTTTTATGCATCTACAGGAGGCATAGAAATAACTACTGTGATATCAAAGAACATGTTAACTTTACATAGATGTATAATACAGATATTCTCTGCTTCATCCTTGATCTAAAGTTGTATGCTAGCCAAAAACTGCATCTAGTAAGTGGGAAAACAAATTGAATTATTAAATTGATAATGAATCAGTGTGGAGTAAGTGAGGTAAGCAGATAATGTGATTCATGTATTTGTTTAGTAGCATGTTGGTTTGTTCTCTTTCCAAAAGAGAAATTTCAGTAGGCCAACAATTTCTAATGGACAATCATCTTGTTCAAAGGAATATTTTAACTGATGATTTTTAAAAATGTTGGGTAGAAAGTTGGACAGATGATCCCCAAGGTTCTTAGAGTAAATTGTAACATGTCTCACATGGTGGAAAGAATACTCTGAGTAAAAAAATCTGTGGGTTCTAGAAATGATCTGAGTTCCTTCAGCTTTCCATCATTGCATCTAATGGTGGATGTTTCCAACATTGGGGATTTCTGACTTAAGACAACAAATTACTAAACACAGGGTCCTGTATTTACTTATCTGAAGGCAGTTCCCTGTGATTCTTACCTCCTTGACTTCTTGCAGTTGACTTGAAAGTCTCCTATCTGATTTCCAGAGTGTCAGTATTTATTTCCCAGCAGCCAACCATTCCCACAAAGCCAACATGTGTGAAATAAATCTCACCTTCAGCCATTCCCCATTTACACTCACTTCCTACTCCTAAGCTCCTCTAGTTTGTCCATGGTGCCCACTAGCCTTCATTGCACCATGCCCATCTGTCACAGGTCCTCTGGCTTTGATTTTTGAGTTGGTTTCTGTGGACAACTCACCTGTTTGCCCTTTGTGAAGATCAGTCCTTTCATTTAGAGTTTCCACCAAGAGTACAGCCATTCCATTCTTCTCTGCTCAGTCACTTCCACAGTGCTGCCTTGTCAGTGCTGAGCATTTACAGAAATATTTGGGGATCAAATGAAGCATTCAGTATGTTTGGAAAGACATTAGAATGAGGAAAAGGGGGGCAAAATAACTAGCATGAAAGATATCCCCCAATAGGAACTATTTCATAGTAGAAGCAAAGAAAAAGAAGGCATTGTAGTTCAAAGGTTAGACTCAGAGCATTTTCTGAACCAAAGGATATGACTCTAATACATTCTTCACTGTAGATGAAGCATCATCAATGAACCAAAGAGTAGACAATAAGTAGGAAGTATGAAAAGAGAAATCAGGAAGGTGATGAATGCAGAGGGAGCTAGAATTGGTGAGTTTGAATAAAAGGGACTGGATTTCCTCTGTAAAAGGGAAGACATGTTACTTATGTTTAAGGTGGATTGGGAAGAAAGGAGGCTGAAGAAACCCCAGTTGATGTCCTCAATTTTGACCACCAAGTGTATCTTGTGCAGTGCTTCAAGAACAGTAAAAGACTAGAAAGAGTGAAGTATCTAGATGCTCCTTCCCCAGCTCTTCACTCAATGCAGTGGATTGAGTCCAGTAACATCAGTCAACCATCACGCTCCTGGTTTACACTAAGTCCTGGAAAGCCAACGGACTTTGAGCCTGAAGGTCCTGGGAAGACAAATGAGAACCTCTGGAGAGAACTGGGTTTTGGTGCAAACCAGAGGTTTGCTCCTTCCCACACTGTGGAAAAGCAGTTGGATTACACATCAGGGTGTCAGGCCTGGAACAATACTGCCAGGAAGTCAATGAAATAGGACAAGGAAATGGCAGTGACGCCTTGCGTGAAACGGAGAAATCAGTGAGAGAGCCTGCAGCCTGGAGAACAATGGAACTCGAGTTGACGCAATTTCCAGGAGAACTGCAGGGCCCAGGGACATTGGGGATAAAGGAGGAAACTGGGGCTCACACGTGAGTCCTGTGACCTGCAGTTTCAGGGAGAAAAAAAAAAGACATTTGCCCACCTCTTCTTGCCACCATTCAAATGGCTCAAATGGGGACAATAGACATGGGGTCTCTTCCAAAAACACCTGTTTATGGCCTGGAGTATAGTGCCAAGGTTAATGTGCTGGCCTGGAATGTGATTTGGTCCAGTTTCATTGCCTGAATCTATAGGGACCTCAAACCCCACTAGAAGTGATCCCCAAGCACAGAGCCTGAAGGAAGGTCTGAGTACTACCAGGCCCCCTTCCCCCCCCCAAAATAAAAACGAATAAACAAAAGCCCATTTCAGATCTGTTCAGGTATATTTTTGGAGCATCTTGATATGTAAGCATAGGAGGGATAATTCACCATCAGCCCAGGAATTGTGTTTGTTGCTATCACAAATATGTAAAATCAACTGCTTTTTCTAATGGATAATTACATGGAATCTGGTTCCTTCTCCATGGCTCTGTGCAAATCGAATCACTAAAACACAGGGTCCCAGTCCCTGCTCCACTTCACACAGAGAGAGTGATTTGGAAGGTCCTGGGAGGTCCAAGAAAGAAACCACAAACAAGGCAACTCTGATGCCTCTTTAACAACAACAAAAAAAATCTCCCCCACATCTTCTTTTGCAACCCTCCAAAGTTGCACCCTGGTGAGGGAAGCAATTTTCAAACCCCCATCAGCCCAGGATAGATGGTCAGGATTACTGACCCTGGGAAACTGTTCTTAAGGAGACAAAGTTTGCTCCTTCCAAAAACTCCCCAGCATCTCCAGGATGGCCCTCCAAACCCTACCTCTGCTAGTGATCCCAATCACTCTTGAAGTTTATATACATATGTCACTCAAAACCCAATCATAGATGACCTGGAGGTTGGCAATTGAGGTTTAATATTAGAAATTGCCTTGTGAGGGCCAACCCATGGTAAGAAACAGGGCAGAGAAGGGACTAATATGACAATGAAAGTTGGGAGTGGTCACTCTGAACACAAAATGGGTGATGAAAGAAGGAAAAGTGACAGGCATGATACCCCTTCAATAACAATATTACAAATTAGTGTCTGAAAAAAGAAAAATATGGGTGATGGGACAAGAGCAATATCACAGCAGGGAGGGCATTTGCCTTCCATATAGCCAACTCATATTAGATCTTAGCATTTCATGTAGTCCCCCAAGCCTTCCAGGAGTAATATCTGAGCACAGAGCCAGAATGCTACTGGGTGTGACCCCCAAAACAAAATTGTTCTGGATGGAACAGGAACCATAACACAGCAGTTAAGGTGATTGCCTTGCATGAGGTCAACCTGGGTTCTCTCCCTGGCATCCCATATGTTCCCCTGAGCAAAGGCAGGAGTGACTAGGGAGTACAGAACCAGAAGTAACTCCTGAGCACTGTCAAGTTACGACCAAAATAAAAGCCAAGAGAGAGAGAGAGAGAGAGAGAGAGAGAGAGAGAGAGAAAGAGAGAGAGAGAGAGAAGAGAAATGTCTGACCCAGAGGCAGGTAGTGGGGAGGGTGGCAGGGAAACTCAGAACACTGGTATCAGGAAATGTGCACAGATGTTGCACAGGCTGTTGAATGATTTCAATTTCAAATTTCAATTGAATGATTGAAATTTAGTCAGGAAGAACTTTGGGTTTTATTTGTTTTTTTTTGTTGTTGTTGTTGTAGTTTTGTTTTTTGGGTTTTTGGGCCACACTCAGTGGTTCTCAGGGGTTACGTCTGACTCTGCCATCAGAAATCACTCCTGGCTTGAAAAATATATGGGATGACAGGTCAGCCTCATGCAAGACAAACGTGCTACCACTCAATGTGAAAAGAAAAACTATATTATTAATAACCTTGCAACTGCAGTGTTGAAATAAATTGATTGAAAAAAATGGCCTCCTGGGTGAAAGCACAGCAAAAATGGACTGAGGGGACTGGAAATCCAGGAACCTGTGTTCTTCCCAGCTACATCTGGCTGCAGCAAGAAGTCAGACAAGAATAACAATTTCTGAGAGCAGCAAGTTGTGTGCCCCTTTTCATTCCATAGGAGTCCCCATGGCCTGGGAAGTAATGCCGAGTGATAGGCTGCTTCTAAGGCCTTCAGACCTTTGAAGGGCTCACCTACTGGCTTTGGCCTTCTGAATACACCCCCCACAAATTCTCCTCCACAAGGCAGTAAACAACTGTTGTTCTGCCGAACAACCCGCTCTTTGAACTAAGAGTCTTGCCCCAATTCCTTCTAGCCATAATGCTAGGACATCCCAACACAAAGAGGACACTTCATCTTCAGGAAATCACAACGCCTATGAGGAAACTGTCAGGAATCACAGCAACAGATCACAGAATCACAGCAACAAAATTACAACAACCAGATCCTTCCACACTTGGTGACAAGGCATGAAGCAAAGTCAAAGGAGGAAGTCAGCCCCCTCAGCTCCCTATTCAAGTCATTCCTTCTTAAAAGTTCATATGAATTTCTGAGCTTTAGCACATACCCAGATCATGGGCAAGGGTATGGAGCCATTCTGCTGACCACACAGATATCCTCAGCACCCCCAGAGTTTGGCTTTGGAAAAAAATTGGACTCCCCAACTCACTCCAAGCTCTTTGATTATAGTTTATGTTATTGAAGCAGTTGGGTGGGTTTCCCAAAATTGCAGGGACATTGAAGGAAACTCAGAGAGTTTTTGTCCCTCCCCCCCCACAAACTCAATGGCCACCAGTCCCAGTAGGAGGCTCCTGTGAGTTTCCTGACTGACTACCATGCTGGGTCCAGTTTTCTAACTTCTCTCAGTAGCCCACATGACTGCAGGTGGAAAAATAGCATCCTGGACTCCTGACAAACTGGAAAGAAAAAAAAAGATGTGAACACCTTGACAAACAACTGTTCCTACAAAAAACCTTAGCCAACATGGTCCATCCTAGAGAGACCCTTTCATGCAAAACAAGGTTTTCATAGACCCAAGCACCTTGCCCTCACCAGCAGTTCTAAGAAATTCACTGAGGCTTTGGGGGCCCCTAAAATAGGTCATTGTAAATCAATATCCAGAAATAAAATAAATCTAGAGCAGTCAGTGTCAACTCAAGCAGACTCCCCTCCTATGATTCTGCTTCTCTGCAGGGAATAGATATTTTTTTACCCTCATCGTAGTGACTGGAAGAGATGTCACCGGGTCTGTGGGCAGAGTGCAGAAATTCTAAAAGATGCCTTATGGGGCACAAGACACCCCAGTGTAGAGACTGGGTAGGCATAGAAAGCAGAGTGTTGGAATGAGAGTTGCTCATGGAAAAGCATGACAGTGGCTTTCCAAGTGTCTCATTAGCCAACATAAGCCCTTAACCTCAGAATCACCAAATAGAGAATGTGATTTTCCCAGCAGGAGGAAAATGAAGCCTGTTCTTGCTTTGGGCCTTAAGCAAATGCTGTGTGTGGTATCTTTATCCAATTAGAGAAAACTGGATTAGAAACTCTTATCGCCTTCCGATTTTCATAAAATCAATATATATAATATATAATGGCTTATGCTTTTTTTATGTCAACACAACACCTGTTGAGTTACAGAAAATTTGTTTAAGAGATGTGGCTTGGGGGGGAGGGCATAGATAGAGGGGTCCACAGTTCTCTTCCCAGAGAGAAGAAGTCTGGAGCAGCAAAGTCATTGTTGAACCCTCTAATTTGACACAGTCAGCAATCATGGTCTGTTGCATCTCTAAGGATTTCAGGGTTTGGGGACTCACACACCTCTAAATATGATCTGCTATAATGTTACAAACTTAAAAATAAATATTTAAAAAAAACAATTCATGTAAGATGTCAGAGAAAAAAAGGGGGGAATCGTTTAGGAATTAATTATTTTTATTTTCTTGATCAAATAACCAGCAAAATCAGCTAACATACAGAATTTTTCAAATATTTTAACTAGCTTCTTGCCATAATGAGCTGTGGCTTTTGTAGAGCAAACTGCAAAGTTATGGCATCAAGGCGTCCCCCAAGTTCAGAGTAGATGCCTTGGGATGGGGGAAGGAGAAGAGCATTTTGTGTGTGTGTATGAGTGTGTGTGTGTGTGTGTGTGTGTGTGTGTAATCAAAAATGCCCAGAATCGCAGGGCTTTCTCAGCCCTAGAGTCTCCTAAGAAGCATAATTGGATATTATACAGTTAACTGAGAAAGACCTTTAGAGGAAACAAAACCCAAGATTTTTTTTCAGAGCTTCAGGAACTTTTAATGCTGAGCTTTCAACTCCAGCCAAATGCCATTACCCTGAATTTCTTGCACTATACTGCTCAGTCATGAGGCTTTACCCCCGTTATTACATGTGGTCTTGAGAGTTCAACATTATAAACGGAGACTCCAGGACTCGTAATCCTGAAGACAGACTGTGGGGGACACGTGGCATGAGATCTGTGTGTGCCATAAAAATGCTACTAACGATGCAATGGAACCCCGTGGGGCTTGATCAAAGCCTCCACTGAGCAGTTGGAGAAGATGGGAGCCATCTCCCCCTCAAAAAAAAAATCCAAGTTGAAACAAATGGGCACTTGACAATTACTGAAGGAGTTGTGCATTTCCTGCTTGAAATCTCTCATTTTTCAAAACCCTTTCAGGCTCTGGAATTAAACAATGCTTTTCTTGGAACTTCATGTCACCACCTCAAAGATTCAGGGAACAACACCCCTGCACCCCATTACTAAAAGCTTTGGTGGGATGGACTCATTTGCTTCTGTGCCCCCCTGAGACAACTCATCCAAACCATGTGGACTGAACTTATGTCCTTTCCTCCTTCCCTGTCTTCATCTGCCCTCAACATATCCACAGTCCTACTAGGCCCTTCCCATGAATTCACAGGATGCTTCTCACCATTCAGGGTTGGAAAGGACATGTTTCTCTCTCTCTCTCTCTCTCCTTCTTCTTCTTCTTCTTCTTCTTCTTCTTCTTCTTCTTCTTCTTCTTCTTCTTCTTCTTCTTCTTCTTCTTCTTCTTCTTCTCTTCTCTCTCTTCTCTCTCTCTTCTCTTCTCTCTCTGTATCTTGTCATCTCTCTGTCTCTACCTACTTCTCTGTCTCTCTCTCCTATCCTTAATGACAGAGACAGTCTTTAGTTCTGGTATGGTGGAGTTTGGGGAAGAAAGATTCAAGCTGTAATAGCATCCACACACTTACACACCCCAATCATAAAGGGCTGTTCAAAACTGAAGGTGAATCTCAGTAGTGTCTTGGGAAGTTTGGTCTAACAGGTAAAAAGAATCGGCCCAAGATGCTTCTGAAGCTGGAAATGGCAAGAATCTATATTTGAAAATAAAATATCAAGACCTTCTGGCAAAGATCTGGTACAAGTATGTAAAAGTCTGTGTCCTGCTGAGTGAAAGGCTTGGGGATGAATGGGGAGAAACAGCTTTATCTGGTGTAAGAAGCCAGAGAAATGTTCAACATGTTGCTTTGTTTTAGAACACACCCTGCTCAAGGGTTACTTCTGGCTCTGAGCTCAAGAATCACTTCTTGTAGTGCTCAGGGGACAGTACGGGATGCTGAGTTGATTGCATGCCAGGCAAGAGCCCTACTTACTGCACCTTCTCTCCAGCCCTATTTCCAATGCTTAGAGATCAGAATGCTTACAATGTGTGTCGGGAAAGTTAACAAGCATTTGTTGTGGGTTGGAACTGAATGCAGGTGGGGAAAGAGCCCTAAAAAGGAAAACTTAATAGCTACTTGAGTGCTGAGGACTGAATTTGGGCAATAGAACCAAATATTGCAGCTGGAAGGAATCAGAGGGGCCAGCAAACAACTTCACACACACACACACACACACACACACACACACACACACACACACACTCTAAATCAGGAGGAGTGAATGAATGATTTCCAAAGAGAGAGGCTGATGAAGGTAGTGCGTCCCCTTATTACTGCTTCCATTCCAGCTTAGAGATTCCACATCTCTTTCCCAACACAACTGAATATATTAGGGTCTGACCTAAACTTTTATGGGGTCAATGACATGCTCTGTGTACTTGGAAGCTCTCTACCTTTCCAGTACAGGTGAGACTCAGCAACGGGATTTCTGGAACCTTCTTTAGCTGCTTGTTGGAGAGGCATGGCCATGATTATTGGCTATCAACATCGTTTTGCAGAGAAATGTGGGTATAGGAGTCATTTTCTGGGACGCCTTGGCTTTAATTAAATATTGATCTTGAGTGAGACTCTATTGTGTATTGGCATAACCATTGGAAAATGCCACTCACTCTTCAGAGATATCTGCTCCCACCAGTGGGCAGAATAAATCATATTTTCCTACCTAAATTATATTTCTAGTTTATAAATCATATTTCCCTTGTCTACTGCTTATTTTTTTAGTCTGTTTCAGGTACTCTATCTACCATCTTCCTCTGGTACTTTGGGTATTTTCTACTGGCTCTCTGGGCCACACCTGACAGTGTGTATGATTCTGAGCTCAATAATTAGTCCCAACAGTGTTTGGGAAACCAACTGGGTTGCTAGGGTTTGAATCTAGATTGTCAACATGCAAGAAAAGCCCTCTCCCCACAGTACTACCTCTCCAGTCCTGAATTTTCTGTTCAACAGTATGGTTTGGTCACATGGGTGGTCACATACTCTGACAGAAGTATTTTCTTTTTTGGATTTTGGGCCACACCCGGTGATGCTCAGGGTTTATTCCTGGCTATGTGATCAGAAATTGCTTCTGTCTTGGGGGACCATATGGGACACCAGGGGATCAAACCGTAGTCCATCCTAGGTCAGCATGTGCAAGGCAAATGCCCTACCACTTGCACCATTGATCCAGCCCCTAACAGAAGTATTTTCATGGTCAATATGATTTTCTCAAATAAATGTACCTTTCCCTAGTTACTTACACAGACATTTGGGTCACTTTCTACTTTTATTTGCATGGCCATAAATATTATGATTTATAACTCTCTGGCTGCATTTCTATTCATCTCCTGGGAATGCATCTCAAAAGTATAACTAGGAGCAAAGGAGTACAGATCTATTTTTTCTGCACATTTTCAAGTGAATGCCCTTGAAGGTAGAGAAAGAGGGTCTTTCTCAATGATAAAATAGAGAACAACTAGGTGGAGAGCAAATCATTCGCACTTCTGGATCATACCTTTTAGTGTTGCCATGAGCTCTGTATGTTGGTTTCTCTCTTGTCTATGTATGTCAGCTCACTTTTCTTTGTCATTCCATTCAAATATTTGTCCAAAATTATCTAATACACCAGTTAAGGAAAATGGAGTTTTCATTACAGAACCAAAAGGAGTTTTGAACTTACAGGAAACTAAAAGAGTGAGGGAGTGTTTATCTCCAGAGAAACAGAGAAGGGCAGAAAGTGAGAATTCAACTGCGCATAGTGCTTATGGTTCTGTGACCAGATTCAGTGATGCTCAGGCCTTACTTCTGATTCTGTGCTTAGGCATGACTCCTGGCAGGGGTCAAAAATTATATGCCGTGTCTGTAATTGAATCCAGGTAGCTGCTTGCATGGAAAGTACCTTTCCCTCTAGACTTTCTCCCTATCCTTTGTTTTGCAATTTTCTACAGTAGTTAAGTCTTTTAACTAAGCATCTGTTTCATTTTTCAAATGTCAACTAGGTGATCTTCCTGCTTCAGTAAGAATTTTTCTTTGTTCTTTTAACCTCTTACATATTTAAATAAAAGTAATTTGGGGAGGAAATAAAACAGTCCACCATTCAGTTTATAATGAAAATTATTAGTAGGGAAGTAAATCAACAAAATGATGAATTGTTTACAATTAAAATTGTGGGTGCAGTGGGTGGTCAGAGAGATAGTATAGTTTGTAAGGCCTTTGCCTTGCCTGCAGCTCACCTGGGTTCAATCCCTGGTACTGCATATGGTTTCCTGAGCATGGTCATGAGTTATCGCTGAGCATAGAGCCAAAAGAAAGCTCAGAACATAGAAAGATGTGTTCCCCAAACAAATAAAAACAAAACAAAAAAATTGTACCTGGGAAATATATTGCTGGATAAAAAAGAGGGAAAGTCAAATCTCTGTCTTTTCATTTGTTTATTGATTAGTTTGGTTTGGCTTAGGGCCACACTAAAGCTCGGCTCTCAGAAAACTTCTCCTGGAGGGTGTCAGAGAATTGGGTACAGTCACTGCACCCTAGTCATGCAAAGCAAGTAGATTAGTTTTAGAATCATCTCTCCCGGCCCAAACTGCTTCTTAATTAAATGAAAGATGTAAAACTTCGCAGGCAAAATTTGCACTTGTTGAGTGACTAGCCAATAATTGAATCTCGAAATATCTGCCTGATAACTGTTTACCCTTCTGGCTTTATGGGGCAGAACATTCTAGTTTTTCTTAATCCTAAAATTTCCTCTCTAAAAATTTGTTTGTGCCTTTCCTATAAAATTCTGGGTGGTTCTTCTTGTTGATTTACATGATCGTTAGGAACTTATCAACCATTCATTGATGGCACAGTTGGGGAACCAGTTTTTTATGAGGTCATAAAATGACAGCTTGGTTTATTGCTTGGTTGTTAGTGTCATCCCTGCTCAAACCTGATTGTGTGTGTGTGTGTGTGTGTGTATGTATGTATGTGTGTATGGAAAACTCCTTCCAAGTTTTCCCACAGTCTACTTGTCAAACTTAAATGCAACCAAAAATTCTACTTTCTGAGGCTGCTCTCATGAGGTACCCAGAATAAGAGAACCCACAAATGAAAAAAAGGGTCTACACTCCTACAGCCTGAAAGTCAGAAGCAGTCCAGGATCTAGTACCTCCCTTTGCTCCAGAGAAATTTGTCTTTCTGGAGATACATGGATACATGTGGAGGTGACCAACTCCCTTGCAGCTAAAGAAGAAACAAGCCTTGGATGCTGACCTGCCTGGACTTCATAGGGAGGCTCCACAATGACCAGCGAGGCAACAGTCCCTGAGTAGCATGAGCGTTGGTGGTGAAAGACACAGAGAAAGGAACAGAAAGCTGCTCAAAGGAACTTTCAGAGTAACTGAAGAAACACAGCAGGAAAAGATGAGAGAAAGTGGCTGTCACCGCTCCTCATCCACCCACCCCCACCATGGTCCCCCGTGGATCCAAACATGACTGGCTTTGTCTGCGCATACCAGATACTGCACAAGCAGTTCTTGACACTATGGACTTGATTTCTCTACTATTTTTAGATACATTTTTCTTTTGTCATGTTAAACACCCACAGCCATCATGTCAAGAATGAGCCAGACACCATGGCAAACATCACATTCTTAGATTGCTTTTGATTTTTTTTTGTCATAAAAGGACTTTTTAAAAAAATCTGGTTATCATTTATGGGAAGATTAAATTGGGTTGCTGTTTTCATGCCATTTGAATAGCTATAGAAACATAAAGCAACAACAACCAAAAGAAAAAAAAAACAATTTTAGTAACCCAAATAAGCAGGCAATGTGATTTAGGAGACTAGCTTTAAACTTAATTAACTCTGCTGTGATATAGAAAAGGCCACACACCATATGGCAAAGGAACAAAAGGGGGTGTAAGAATCATGCTGAAATCGATAGTAGCATGTGTTGGTAGATTTTTGTGGAGGGCGGCTGGAAAGGTTGATTTTTGTCTGTTTTGCAGGGATCGGGATAGAACTCAGGACCTTACCTATATATCCTATACTCTACCTTGAGCCACATTCTGGAAACCTGTCTTAGCATATTTATGACTTTGGAGTGAACAAAGCATTCCGATCTAAGAAACATCAATTATTTTGTTTATGCATATTTTTAAAGACAAGCTCTTTTTCTGGTAGAGAAAACTATGTCACCACTTAACAGAAAATAACAAATGCTTTTGTACAAAACTCAAGTGTTCACACAACCTGCATGAACGACACATTGGCACCAAGTTCCAATAACAAGCTGTCTTAGAGACTCTGGGGAAGGGAAGAAGATGAAGGAAAATTGGCCAGTGTGGTGAATTAGATTTACTGCTCAGTCAGGAGGTGTGAGCATTAAAATATTGGGATTAAGAAAGGAAATTATGGAAGAAGATTGTGACCTTATTTCAAGGTCCCCAGAGAATTCTCATAGGGAAATGTATTGAGATTTCAAGGCACTTCTGTCTGGATTGCACTTGTAAGTCAACAAGAATCCTTGAATTCTGCTGAGAGCAGAATGTGCGTAGCTCCCCGGGCAGCATGGAATGGGAACACCGGCACAGTGTTCTCCAGGAGGGGTTCCTGCTGAGGTACAAGGAGACCATAGTTTCTGGCACCAAATGGTTTTGGTCCCATGCGATCTTAACTCTTGACCCTGGTAGTTTGTTGTTAAGTTGTCAGCGTGCAGGAAAGTTTTTTCTCCTCTTCCCTCTGATGATCTCCTTACTGTTTCCTCAGAGTGGAGGTG
>PVKC010021038.1:0-18247 GCA_004027635.1 Crocidura indochinensis | reverse complement strand
CCATAAAGGATTCTAAACGAATAACAATGCACCCATATCAGAAAACAATAAGAAGTATCGTTAAGAACTATACATTTTCATCTCTTACTTGGGTCAGAGGTCACTTGTAATGCAAAAGTAAGAAAGCTGTAGGAAAACCACAAATATCACTGCAAATTTGGTCAAGATTCAGCAAAGATGAAGAAACTTAAAGAACACAGCTGGATTGAGTAAGGAGATTAAGGAATAAAAAAAAAGCAATATTCACACAGTATTAGAATAGAAACGCAAATCTCAGCAAGTTTGTTTCCTTGGTTTTCATTATATAGTTATTGGATTCACCTGTGTTGCTTAAGTCTGTTCACCTGATTTTCATTATAACGTTATTAGATTCACCTGTTGTTAAAGTTTGTTCGCTTGCTTTTCATTATCTCATTATTGGATTCACCTGTGTAGTTTAAGTTTGTTTCCTTATTTTTCATTGTCTCTTATTGGATTCACTTTATTGTTTAAGTTTGTTTGCTTGGTTTTCATTACAATGTTATTGTATTCACCTGTGTTGTTAAAGTTCGTTCGCTTGATTTTCATCATCTCGTTATTAGATTGACCTGTGTTGGTTAAGTTTGTTCACTTGGTCTTCATTATGTCGTTACTAGATTCCCCGGTTTGTTTACGTTTGTTTGCTCAGTTTTCATTATCTCGTTATTGGATTCACTTGTGTTGTTTAAGTTTGTTTTGTTGGTATTAATTATCTCATTATTGGATTCACCTGTGTTGTTCAAGTTTGTTCGAGTGGTTTTGATCATCTCGTTATTGGATTCACTATGTTGTTTAACTTTGTTCCCTTGGTTTTCAATATCTCGTCATTTGATTCAACACTATTGTTTAAGTTTGTTCGCTTGTTTTCCTTATAACGCTATTGGATTTACCTCTGTTGTTTAAGTTTGTTTGCTTGATGTTCATTATCTCGTTATTGGATTCACTTGTGTTGTTCAAGTTTGTTCCTTGGTTTTCATTTTAATGTTCTTGGATTCACCTGTGTTACTCAAGTTTGTTTGCTTGGTTTTCATTATTTTGTCATTGATTCAACTATTTTGTTCAAGTTTGTTCCCTTGGTTTTCATTACCTCGTTATTAGATTCACCAGTATTGATTAAGTTTGTTCCCTTGGTTTTCATTATCTCGGTATTGGATTCACCTGTGTTGTTTACGTTTGCTTGGTTTTCATTATCTCCTTACTAGATTGGCCTGCGTTGTTAAAGTTTGTTCGCTTGGTTTTCATTATCTTGTTATTGGATTCACATGTGTTGTTAAAGTTTGTTCGCTTGGTTTTCATTATAACATTATTGGATTCACCTGTGTTGTAAAGTTTGTTCGCTTGGTTTCATTATAATGTTATTGGATTCACATGTGCTGTTAAAGTATGTTCACTTGGTTTTCATTATCTAATTATTGAATTCACCTGTGTTGATTAAGTTTGTTCACTTGGTTTTTATTATCTTGTTGCTAGATTCACCTATGCTGTTTAAATATGTTCGCATGACTTTCCTTATAATGTTATTGGATTCACCTCTGCTGATTAAGTTAGTTTATTTGGTGTTCATTATCTCATTATTGGATTCACCTGTATTGATTAGGTTTGTTTGCATGGTTTTCATTATATCGTTATTGGATTCACCTGTGTTGATTAGTTTGTTCCAATGGTTTTCCTTATCTCGTTATTGGATTCACCTGTGTTGTTTAAGTTTATTTGCTTGATTTTCATTTTAGCATTATTGGACTCACATGTGTTGTTTAAGTTTGTTCACTTGATTTTCATTATCTCTTCACTGGATTCAACTGTGTTGTTTAAGTCTGTTTACTTGGTTTTCCTTAGCTCGTTATTGGATTCATCTGCATTAAGTTTGTTGGCTTGGTTTTCATTATAACATTATTGATTTTACCTGTGTTGTTTAAGTTTGTTCGCTTGGTTTTTTTTATAATGTTATTGGATTCACCTGTGTTGCTAAAATTTGTTCAAGTGGTTTTTATTATCTAGTTACTGGATTCACTTGTGTTGTTTAAGTTTGTTTGCTTGCTTTGTATTATCTCTATTTTGGATTCACCTGTGTTATTTGAGATTGCTCCCTTGGTTTTCATTATCTCATTACTGAATTCAACTGTGTTGTTAAAGTTTGTTCACTTGGTTTTCATTATACCCTTATTGGATTCACCTATGTAGTTTGTTATGTTTATTATGTTTAACAACTTTATGTTATTAAAGTTTGTTCATTTGGTATTCATTATCTCGTGATTGGATTTACCATGTTGATTAAATTTGTTCACTTGATTTTCATTATCTCTTTACTAGACTCCATTGTGTTGTTTAAGATTTTTTGGTTGGTTTTCATTATGTCATTACTGGATTCATCTGTGTTGATTAAGTTTGTTCACCTGGTTTTCATTATCTCATTACTAGATTCACTTGTGATGTTTCAGTTTGTTAGCTTGGTTTCTTTTTATATCTTGTTATTGGATTCACCTGTGTAGTTTAAGTTTGTTCCCTTGGTTTTAATTATCTCATTATTGGATTCACCTGTGTTGTTTAATTTTGATCGGTTTGTTTTCTTTATAATATTATTTAATTCACCTTGTTAAAGTTTGTTCACTTGCTTTTCATTATCTCCTTATTGGATTCACCTGCGTTGTTTAAGTTTGTTCCCTTGGTTTTCATTATGTCATTATTGGATTCACCTGTGTAGTTTAAGTTTGTTCTCTAGGTTTACATTATGATATAGGATTCACCTGTGTTGTTCAAGTTAGTTCGTTTGGTTTTCGTTATCTCGTTATTGGATTCACCTGCATTATTTAATTTTGTTCACTTGATTTTCACTAGCTAGTTATTGGATTCACCTCTGTTGTTTAAGTTTGTTCGCTTGGTTTTCATTATAATGTTATTGGATTCAGCTGTGTTGCTAAAGTTTGTTCAAGTGGTTTTCATTATCTGGTTACTGTATTCACTGTGTTGTTTAAGTTTGTTTGTTTAGTTTTCATTATCTCATTTTTGAATTCACCTGTGTTGTTTAAGTTTGTTCCCTTGGTTTTCATTATCTCGTTACTGGATTCAACTGTGTTGTTTAAATTTATTCCCTTGGTTTTCATTATCTCGTTACTGGATTCAACTGTGTTGTTTAAATTTGTTCCCTTGGTTTTCATGATCTTGTTATTGGATTCACCTGTGTTGTTAAAGTTTGTTTGCTTGGTTTTCATTATCTCATTTTTGAATTCACCTGTGATGTTTAAGTTTGTTCACTAGGTTATTATTATGTCGTACCTAGACTCACCTGCGTTGTTTCAGTTTGTGCGCTTGGTTTTCATTATCTCGTTATTGGATTAACCTGTGTTGTTTAAATTTTTTTGCTTCGTTTTAATTATTACGTTATTGGATTCACTTGTGTTGTTAAAGTTTGTTCGATTGGTTTTCATTATTTCCTTATTGGATTCACCTGTGTTGTTTAAGTTTCTTCACTTGGTTTTCATTATAACGTTATTGAAATCACTTGTGTTGTTAAAGTTTGTTCGATTGGCTTTCATTATGTCCTTATTGGATTCACCTGTGTTAAGTTTCTTCGCTTGGTTTTATTTATAACATTATGGGATTCACCTATGTTGTTATAGATTTTCGCTTGATTTTTCTTTATCTCATTGGATTCACCTGTGTTGATTGTTTGTTCACTTGGTTTTCATTATCTCGTTATTGGATTCACCTGTTTTGATTAAGTTTGTTCGCTTGTTTCTCATTATCTCGTTACTGGGTTCAACTGTGTTGTTTAAGTTTTTCGATGGATTTCATTATGTCGTTATTGGATTCAGCTGAGTTGTTTAAGTTTGTTCGCTTGGTATTAATTATTGTTCGCTTGATCCTTTTCTTGTTACTAGTTTCACTTGCATTGTTTAAGTTTGTTCACTTGGTTTTCATTAGTTCGTTATTTGATTCACCTGTGTTGATTAAGTTTGTTTGCTTGGTTTTCATTATCTCGTTATTGAATTCACCTGTGTTGTTTTATTTGTTCACTGGTTTTCATTAGTTTGTTATTGGATTCACATGTGTTGTTTAATTTTGTTGTCTTGGTTTTCATTATCTCGTTATTGGATTCACCTGTGCTGTGTTAGCTTGGTTTTCATTATCTCATTATTGGATTCACCTGTGTTGTTTAAGTTTGTTCGCTTGGTTTTAATTATAATATTATTGAATTCACCTGTGTTGTCATGTTTGTTCACTTGGTTTTCATTATCTTATTATTGGATTCACCTGTGTTGATTAAATTTTTTTGCTTCGTTTTAATTATTACGTTATTGGATTCACATGTGATGTCAAACTTTGTTCGATTGGTTTTCATTATGTCCCTATTGAATTCACCTGTGTTGTTAAAATTTGTTCACTTGTTTTCTTTATCTCATTATTGGATTCATCTTGTTGATTAAGTTTGTTCACTTGGTTTTTGTTATCTCGTTACTAGATTCACCTGTGTTGTTAAGTTTGTTTGCTTGGTTTTCATTAGTTTGTTATTGGATTCACCTGTGTTGATTTAGATTGTTCACTTGGTTCTCATTATCTTGTTATTGGATTCACCTGTGTGTTTAAAATTTTTGGCTTGGTTTTCATTTTCTCCTTACTGGATTCAACTGTGTTGTTTAAGTTTGTTTGCTGGTTTTCATTATTTCGGTATTGGATTCAGCTGCGTTGTTAATGTCTGTTCGCTTGGTTTCATTATCTTGTTACTAGATTCACCTGCAATGTTTATATTTGTTCGATTGGTTTTCATTAGTTCATTATTGGATTCACCTGTGTTTATTATGTTTGTTCACTTGGTTTTCATCATCTTGTTATTGGATTCACCGGTTTTGTTTAAGTTTGCTAGCTAGGTTTTAATCATAACATTATTGGATTCTCCTGTGTTGCTAAAGTTTTTCACATGGTTTACGTTATCTCGTTATTCGATTCACCTGTGTTGTGTTCGATTGGTTTTCATTAGATCGTTATTGGATTCACTTGTGTTGTTTAAGTTTGTTCGCTTGGTTTTAAGTACAACATTATTGGATTCATCTGTGTTGTTAAAGTTCTTCACTTGGTTTTCATTATCTCATTATTGGATTCACCTGTGTTGTATTAGCTTGGTTTTCATTATCTCATCATTGGATTTACCTGTGTTGTGTTAGCTAGGTCTTCATTAACTAGTTATTGGATTCACCTATGTTGTTTAAGTTTTTTCACTTGGTTTCAAATATAACTTTATTGGATTTACATGTTTTTTAAAGGTTTGTTCGCTATTTTTCCATTATCTCAATTATTGGATCCACCTGTGTTGATTAAGTTTGTTCACTTGGCTTTCATTATCTCCTTACTAGATATATGAGTGTGTTGTTTAAGTTGTTCGATTGGTTTTCATTATCTCCTTTTTGGATTCACCTATGTTATGTTTGTTCATTGGTTTTCATTAGCTCGTTATTGGATTCACCTCTGTTGTTCAAGTTTGTATGCATGGCTTTCATTATCTCGTTATTGAATTCACCTGTGTTGTATAAGTTTGTTCGCTTGTTTTTCATTATAACGTTATTGGATTCACCTCTGTTGTCAAATTATGTGCATTAGTTTTTATCATCTAGTTACTGGATACACATGTGTTGTTGAAATTTGTTCACATGGTTTTCAATAGCTCATTATTGGATTGACCTGTGTTGTTCCTGTTTGTTCGCTTTGTTTTCATTATCTCTTTATTGGATTCAACTGTGTTGTTTAAGTTTTTTGCTTGTTTTTCATTATAAAGTTATAGGATTCACCTGTGTCATTTAAGTGTGTTCATTGGTTTTCATTAGCTCATTATTGGATTCACCTGTGTTGTTAAGTTTCTTCATTGCTTTTCATTAGCTGGTTATTGGATTCACCTTTGTTTGTTAAGTTTGTTCATTGGTTTTCATTAGCTCATTATTGGATTCACCTGTGTTTTTTAAGTGTGTTCTTTTTGTTCTCATTAGCTCGTTACTGGATTCACCTGTGTTGTTTTAGTGTGTTCATTGGTTTTCATTATAACGTTTTTGGATTCACCTTTGTTGTTAAAGTTTGTTTGCTTGGTTTTCATTATCTCAATATTGGATTTACCTGTGTTGTTTAAGTTTGTTCCTTGGTTTTCATTAGCTCTTTATTGGATTCACCTCTGTTGTTTAAGGTTGTTTGCTTGTATTTGATTAGCTGTTTATTGGATTCACCTGTGTTGTTTAAGTTTTTCACTTGGCTTTCATTATAACGTTATTGGATTCAACTGTATAGTTAAGGTTTGTTCATTGCTCGTTTTTGGATTCACCTGTGTTTTATAAGTGTGTTCTTTTTGTTCTCATTAGTTCGTTTTTGTATTCACCTGTGTTGCTTAATTGTGTTCATTGGTTCTCTTTTGCTGGTTATGATTCACCTGTGTTGTTGAAGTTTGTTTAATTGGTTTTCATTAGATCTTTATTGGATTAACCTGTGTTGTCAAGTTTGTTCCTTGGTTTTCATTATAACGTCTTTGGATTCACCTGTGTTATTAAATTTTGTGTGCTAGGTTTTCATTTTCTAGTGACTGGATACACATGTGTTGTTTAAATTTGTTCTCATGGTTTTCATTAGCTTCTTATTGGACTTACCTGTGTTGTTCAAGTTTGTTTGCTTTGTTTCATTAGCTTGTTATTGGATTCACATGTTTTGCTTAAGTTTGTTCATTGCTTTTCATTAGCTCATTATTGGATTCACCTATGTTGTTTAAGTGTGTTCATTGGTTTTTATTATAAAGTTTTTGGATTCACGTTTGTTGTTAAAGTTTGCTTGGTTTTCATTATCTCGATATTGGATTCACCTGTTTCTTTTAAGGTTGCTTGGTTTTCATTATAAAGTTATTGGATTCATCTCTGTTGGTTAAGGTTGTTTGCTTGTATTTGATTACTTGGTTATTGGATTAGCCTGTGTTAAGTTTGTTCATTGGTTTTCATTAGCTACTTTTTGGATTCACCTGTGTTGTTTAAGGTTTTCGATTGGGTTTCATTATAACGTTATTTGATTCACCTGTGTTGTTAAGGTTTGTTTGCTTTCATTATCTCATTATTGGATTCACCTCTGTTGGTTAAGGTTGTTTGCCTGTATTTGATTAGCTGGTTATTGGATTCACCTGTGTTGTTTAAGTTTGTTCATTGGTTATCGTTATCTACTTATTGAACTCACCAGTGTTTTTTAAGTTTTTCGCTTGGTTTTCATTATAACGTTATTGGTTTCACCTGTGTTGTTAAGGTTTGTTTGCTTGGTTTTCATTATCTCGTTATTGGATTCACCTTTGTTGTTTAAGTTTGTTCCTTGGTTTTCATTAGCTCCTCATTGGCTTCACCTTTGTTGGTTAAGGTTGTTTGCTTGTATTTGATTAGCTGGTTATTGAATTCACCTATGTTGTTTGTTTGTTCATTGATTTTCATTAGCTCATAATTATATTCAACTGTGCTTTTTAAATTTTTCGCTTGGTTTTCATTATAACGTTATTGGATTCACTGTGTTGTTGAAGTATATGCGCTATGTTTTCATTATCTAGTTACTGGATACAAATGTGTTGTTGAAATTTGTTTGCATGGTTTTCATTACCTCCTCATTGAACTTACCTGTGTTGTTCACGTTTCCTCACTTGGTTTTCATTAGCTCATTATTGGATTCACCTGTGTTTTTTAAGTTGTTCATTGCTTTTCATTAGCTTGTTATTGGATTCACCTGTGTTTTTAAGTGTGTTCGATTGGTTTTCATTATAACGTTATTGGATTCACGTGTGTTGTTAAAGTTTTTGCTCGGTTTTTCATTATCTAGTTACTGGATACACATGTGTTGTTTAAGTTTGTTCACATGGTTTTCATTAGCTCCTTATTTGACTTAACTGTGTTGTTCAAGTTTGTTGGCTTGGTTTTCATTAGCTCGTTAATGGATTCAGCTGTGTTGTTTAAATTTTTTCATTGGTTTTCATTAGCTCGTTATTGGATTCAGCTGTGTTTTTAAGTGTTTTCTTTTTGTTCTCATTAGCTCGTTATTGGATTCACCTGTGTTTCTTAAGTGTGTTCATTGGTTTTTATTAGCTCGCTATTGGATTCCCCTGTGTTTTTAAGTGTGTTTGATTAGTTCTCTTTAGCTCGTTATGGATTCACCTGTGTTGTTCAAGTTTCTTTGATTGGTTTTCATTAAATCTTTATTGGATTAACCTGTGTTGTAAAGTTTGTTCTTGGTTTTCATTAGCTCCTTATTGGATTCACCTTTGTTGTTCAAGTGTGTTCACTTGGATTTGGTTAGCTCGTTCTTGGATTCACCTTTGTTTTTTTAAGTTTGTTCATTGGTTTCATTAGCTCGTTATTGGATTCAGCTGTGTTGTTTAAGTGTTTTCATTGGTTTTCATTAGCTCTTTATTGGATTCGCCTTTGTTGTTAAGGTTTTTCATTGGTTATCATTAGCTCGTTATTGTATTCACCTGTGTTGTTAAGTTTGTTCATTGGTTTTCAATAGCTCTTTATTAGATTCACCTGTGTTGTTATGTTTGTTCATTGGTTTTCATTAGCTCCTTATTGGATTCAACTGCAGTGCTTAAGGTTTTTCATTGGTTTTCATTAGCTCCTTATTGGATTCACCTGTGCTGTTATGGTTTTTCATTGGTTTTCATTAGCTCGTTATTGGAATCACCTGTGTTTTTTAAGTGTTTTAGATTTGTTCTCATTAGATCTTTATGGATTCACATGTGTTGTACATGTTAGCTCAATTGGTTTTCCTTAGCTCTTTATTAGATTCACCTGTGTTGTTAAGTTCGTTCATTGGTTTTCATTAGCTCATTATTGGAATCACTTGTGTTGTTTAAGTTTTTTTCACTGGTTTTCATTAGCTCGTTATTGGATTCAGCTGTGTTGTTTAAGTGTTTTCATTGGTTTTAAGTAGCTCGTTATTGGATTCACCTTTGTTATTAAGGTTTTATTTTGGTTTTCTTTAGCTCGTTATTGAATTCACCTGTGTTGTTAAGGTTTTTATTGGTTTTCATTACCTTGTTATTGGATTCCCCGGTGTTGTTAAGGTTTTTCATTGGTTTTCATTAGCTCTATTTTGGATTCACCTGTGTTTTTTAAGTGTGTGCTATTGGTTCTCATTAGCTCGTAATGGATTCAACTGTGTCGTTCCTGTTTGATAAATTGATTTTCATTAGCTCTTTATGAGATTCACCTATGTTAAGTTTGTTCATTGGTGTTCATTAGCTCCTCATTGGATTCACCTGTTGTGCTTATGTTTGTTCATTGGTTTTCATTAGCTCCTTATTGGATTCAGCTGTGTTGTTTAAGTGTTTTCGAGTTGTTCTAATTAGCTCGTTATTGGATTCACCTGTGTTGTTTAAATGTTTACATTGGTTTTCATTATCTCGTTATTGGATTCACTTGTGTTGTTAAGGTTTTTTATTGGTTTTCAATAGCTCGTTATTGCATTCACCTGTGTTGTTTAAGTTTGTTCATTGATTTTCATTAGGTTTTTATTGAATCCATCTTTATTTTTTAAGTGTGCTTGGTTTGTTCTCATTAGCTCTTTATTGGATTCACCTGTGTTGTTTAAGTGTGTTCTTTAATTTTCATTAGCTCGTTATTGGATTCACCTGTGTTGTTAAGTTTGTTTATTGGTTTTCATTAGCTCGTTATTGGATTCAGCGGTGTTGCTTAAGTGTTTTTATTGGTTTCCATTATCTCATTATTTAAGTCACCTTTGTTGTTAAGATTCTTCATTGGTTCTCATAGGCTCATTATTGAATTCACCCCAGTTTTTAAGATTTTTCATTGGTTTTCTTTAGCTCGTTATTGGATTCACCTGTGTTAAATTTGTTTATTTGTTTTCATTAACTCGTTCTTAGATTCAACTGTGTTGTTTAATTATTTAAATTGGTTTTCATTAGCTCGTTATTGAAGCCACCTTTGTTGTTAAGGTTTTTCATTGGTACTCATTAGTGCATTATTGAATTACCTGTGTTGTTAAGGTTTTTCATTGGTTTTCGTTAGCTCGTTTATTGGATTCACCATTTTTTATTTAAGTGTGTTCAATTGGTTCTTATTGGCTTGTTATAGATTCACCTGTGTTGTTCCTGTTTGTTGGATTGGTTTTCATTAGCTCTTTTATAGATTCAGCTGTTTTGTTAATTTCATTCGTTGGTTTTCATTAGCTCGTTATTGGATTCACCTGTGGTGCTTAAGTTTGTTCATTTGTTTTCATTAGTTCGTTATTGGATTCAACTGTGTTGTTAACTTTGTTCATTGGTTTTCATTAGCTCTTTCTTGGATTCAGCTGTGGTGATTAAGTGTTTTCATTGGTTTTCATTATCCTTATTGGATTCACCTGTGTTGTTTAAGTTTGTTCATTGGTTTTTATTAGTTCCTTATTGGATTCACCTGTGGTCCTTATGTTTGTTCAATGGTTTTCATTAACTCTTTATTGGATTCACCTGTGTTGTTATGTTTGTTCATTGTTTTCATTAGCTTGTATATGGATTCACCTTTGTAGTTAAGTTTTTCATTGGTTTTCATTAGCTCATTATTGGATTCACCTGTGTTTTTTAGTGCTTTAGATTGGTTCTCATTAGCTCGTTGTGGATTCGCATGTGTTGTACATGTTTGTTCGATTGGTTTTCATTAGCTCTTAATAGATTCACCTGTGTTGTTAAGTTCGTTCATTGGTTTTCATTAGCTCATTATTGGAATAACTTGTGTTGTTTAAGTTTGTTCATTGGTTTTCATTAGCTC
Source organism: Crocidura indochinensis (assembly GCA_004027635.1). Taxonomy (NCBI): domain Eukaryota; kingdom Metazoa; phylum Chordata; class Mammalia; order Eulipotyphla; family Soricidae; genus Crocidura; species Crocidura indochinensis. The sequence goes on along the minus strand of PVKC010021038.1, from coordinate 7,472 downwards.
ATTATTGGATTCAGCTGTGTTGTTTAAGTGTTTTCATTGGTTTTCATTAGCTAGTTATTGGATTCACCTTTGTTGTTAAGGTTTTTATTGGGTTTCTTTAGCTCGTTATTGGAATCTCCTATGTTGTTAATGTTTTTCTTAGGCTTTCATTAGCTCGTATTTGATTCAGCTTTGTTTTAAGTTGTGTTTGATTGGTTCTCATGAGCTGGTTTTGGATTCACATGTGTTGTTCATGTTTGTTAAATTGGTTATCATTAGCTCTTTATGAGATTCACCTGTATTGTTAAGTTTGTTCATTGGTTTTCATTAGCTCCTTAATGGATTCACCTTTGGTGCTTAAGGTTTTTCATTGGTTTTTATTAGCTTCTTATTGGATTCACCTGCGGTGCTTAAGGTTTTTCATTGGTTTTCATTAGCTCATTATTGATTCGCCTGTGTTGTTTAGTGTGTTCCTTGGTTTTTATTAGCTCGTTATTGCATTCAGCTGTGTTGTTTAAGTGTTTTCATTGGTTTTCTTTATCTCTTTTTTAGACTCACCGGTGTTGTTAAGTTTATTCATTGGTTTTCATTAGCTCATTATTGGATTCAGCAGTGTTGTTTATGTGTTTTCTCTGGTTTTCATTAGCTCGTTATTGGATTCACCTTTGTTGCTAAGGTTTTTATTGGTTTTCATTAGCTCGTTATTGGATTCACCTGTGTTTTTTAAGTGTTCTCTATTGGTTCTCTTTAGCTCGTAATGGATTCAACTGTGTTGTTCCTGTTCGATAGATTGGTTTTCATTAGCTCTTTATTAGATTCACCTGTGTTGTTAAGTTTGTTCACTGGTTTTCATTTAGCTTGTTATTGGATTCACCTGTGTTGTTTAAGTGTTTTCATTAGCTCGTTATTGGATTCAGCTGTGTTTTTAAATGTGTTCGGTTTATCCTTTATTTGATTCACTTGTGGTTTTCATGTTTGTTAGATTGGTTTTCATTAGCTCTTTATTAGATTCACCTGCATTGTTAAGTTTGTTTATTGGTTTTCATTAGGTACCTATTGGATTCACCTTGTTGTTAAATTTGTTCATTGGTTTTCATTAGCTCGTTATTGGATTCAGCTGGTTGTTTTTTTTTTTTTTTTTTGGTTTTTGGGTCACACCCAGCAGTGCTCAGGGGTTACTCCTGACTCTATGCTCAGAAATTTCTCCTGGCAGGCATGGGGGACCATATGGGGTACTGGGATTCGATTTGATGACCTTTTGCATGAAAGGCAAACGCCTTACCTCCATGCTATCATACGGGCCCCTCAGCTGTATTTTTTAAGTGTGTTTGATTGGTTCTCTTTAGCTCCTTATGGATTCACCTGTGTTGTTCATTATTTTTTATATTGGTTTTCATTAGCTTTTTATTAGATTCACCTGTGTTGTTATGTTTGTCCATTGGTTTTCATTAGCTCTTTATTGGATTCACCTCTGTTGTATAATTTGATCATTGATTTTCATTAGGTCCTTATTGGATTCACCTGTGTTGTTAAGTTTGTTCGTTGGTTTTCATAAGCCTCCTATTGGATTCAGCTGTGTTGTTTATGTGTTTCATTGGTTTTCATTATCTCGTTATTGTAATCATTTTTGTTGTTAAGGTTTTTCATTGGTTTTCATTAATTCGTTATTGGATTCACCTGTGTTGTTAAGGTTTTTCATTGGTGTTTATTAGCTCGTTATTGGATTTACCATGTTTTTTTAAGTGTTTCCATTGGTTTTCATTAGCTATTATTGGATTCACCTTTGTCGTTAAGGTTTTTCATTGGTTTTCATTAGCTTGTTATTGGATACACCTTTGTTTTTAAATTGTGTTCGATTTGTTCTCATAAGCTTGTTATGGATTCACGTGTGTTGTTCATGTTGTTAAATTGCTTTTCATTAGCTCTTTATGAGATTCACCTGTGTTGTTAAGTTTGTTCATTGGTTTTCGTTAGCTCCTTATTGGATTCACCTGCAGTGCTTAAGGTTTTTCATTAGCTTGTTATTAATTCACCTGTGTTGTTAAGTTTGTTCATTGGTTTTCACTAGCTCGTTTCTGGATTTACCTGTGTTGTTTAAGTTTGTTCATTGGTATTCATTAGCACTTAAGATTAACCTGTGGTGCTTAAGTTTGTTCATTTGTTTTCAGTAGCTCGTTATTGGATTGGTGTTGTTTAAGTGTTTTCATTGGTTTTCATTATCTCTTTTTTGGACTCACCTGTGTTGTTAAGGTTTTTGATTCGTTTTCATTAGCTTGTTATTGGATTCACCTGTGTTGTTAAGTTTGTTCATTGGTTATCATTAGCTCTTTATTGTATTCACCTGTGTTGTTTCAGTGTTTTCTGAGGTTTTCATTAGTTCGTTATTGGTTTCACCGTTTTTTTTTCATAAGTTTCTTTTATTAAAGTATTTTTTTAATTTTTATTTTTAATTATGAGAACAAAGATGCAAAGAGAGAGGACAAGGTAAAGTTACAGTGGGAGGACAATCACCCATAAACAGAATTCACCTAAGTCCCCTTGCCGGTATGGAATTCAGGGTTTTCACAGTAGGCGCGGCCTCGGATCGAAGCAGAGCGGAGCGGCCGCGCTTTTTGGGTACGGGGCCTGGAGAGGTTACAGTCCGTAGATCGGCTAAGCAGAGAGGAGAGAAGAGGCAGAGCATGGCCGGTGGTGGTCTTCATGTTTCTGGGATCCCCAATCACACGGCTCGATCAGTCCCACATGGGTCGGGTGAGACCATCTTACCGAGGGACAGGGGTCCCGGTCCATAGATCGGCTCAGCAGAGAGGAAAGAAGAGGCAGAGCATGGCCGGTGGTGGTCTTCATGTTTCTGGGATCCCCAATCACACGGCTGGATCAGTCCCACATGGATTGGGTGAGACCATCTTACCGAGGGACAGGGGTCCCGGTCCGTAGATTGGCTCAGCAGAGAGGAAAGAAGAGGTTTCACTGTTGTTTTTAAGGATTTTATTGGTTTTCATTAGCTCGTTATTGGATTCACCAGTGTTGTTAAGATTTTTCATTGGTTTTCATTAGCTATATTTTGGATTCACCTGTGTTTTTTAAGTGTGTTCTTTTGATTCTCTTTAGCTCGTTATGGATTCAACTGTGTTGTTCCTGTTTGATAAATTGGTTTTCATTAGCTCTTCATTATATTCACCCGTGTTATGTTTTTTCATTGGTTTTCATTAGCTCCTTATTGAATTCACCTGTTGTGCTTAAGTTTGTTCATTGGTTTTCAATAGCTCTTTTTAGATTCACCTGTGTTGTTATGTTCATTGGTTTTCATTAGCTCCATATTGGATTCAACTTCGGTGCTTAAGTTTTTCATTGGTTTTCATTAGCTCCTTATTGGATTCACCTGTGTTGTTATGGTTTTTCATTGGTTTTCATTAGCTCGTTATTGGATTCACCTCTGTTTTTAAGTGATTTAGATAGGTTCTCATTAGATCCTTATGGATTCACATGTGTTGTACATATTTGTTTAATTGGTTTTCATTAGCTCTTTATTAGAGTCACCTGTGTTGTTAAGTTTGTTCATTGGTTTTCATTAGCTCCTTAATGGATTCACCTGAGGTGCTTAAGGTTTTTCATTGGTTTACATTAGCTCGTTATTGATTCACCTGTGTTGTTTAGTGTGTTCATTGGTTTTCATTATCTCATTATTGGATTCAGCTGTGTTGTTTCAGCGTTTTCATTAGCTCGTTATTGGATTCACCTTTGTTGTTAATGTTTTTTATTGGTTATCATTAGCTCGTGATTGGATTAATCTGTGTTTTTCTGTTTGTTCATTGGTTTCCACTAGCTCGTTTTGGATTTACCTGTATTGTTTAAGTTTGTTCATTGGTTTTCATTAGCTCCTTATTGGATTCACCTGTAGTGCTTAAGTTTGTTCATAGGTTTTCAATAGCTCGTCATTGGATTCAGCTGTGTTGTTTAAGTGTTTTCATTATCTCTTTTTTGGACTCACCTGTGTTGTTCAGGTTTTTCATTGGTTTTCATTAGCTTATTATTGGATTCGCCTGTGTTTTTTAAGTGTTTACTCTGGTTTTCATTAGCTCGTTATTAGATTCACCTTTGTTGTTAAGGTTTTTTATTGGTTTTCATTAGCTCATTTTTGGATTCACCTGTGTTGTTAAGGTTTTTCGTTGGTTTTCATTGGCTCTATTTTGGATTCACCTGTGTATTTTAAGTGTGTTCTATTGGTTCTCATTAGCTCCTATGGATTCAACTGTGTTGTTCTGTTTGATAGATTTGTTTTCATTAGCTCTTTATTAGATTCGCCTGTGTTGTTTAAGTTTGTTCCTTGGTTTTCATTAGCACCTTATTGGATTTACCTGTGTTGTTAAGTTTTTCATCGGTTTTCATTAGCTCGTTATTGCATTTACCTCTGGTTTTTAACTGTGTTCGATTGGTTCGCATTAGCTCGATATGGATTCACCTGTTTTGCTCATGTTTGTTAGATTGGTTTTCATTAGCTCTTTATTTGAGCTGTGTTGTTAAGTTCATTCATTGGCTTTCATTTGCTCGTTATTGGATTCACCTGTGTTGTTTAAGTATGTTCACTGGTTTTCATTAGCTCTTTATTGGATTCACCTGTGTTATTAAGTTTGCTCATTGGTTTTCATTATCTCGTTATGGATTCACCTGTGTTGTCAAGGTTTTTCATTGGTTTTCATTAGCCTGTTATTGGATTCACCTGTGTTGTTAAGTTTGTTGATTGGTTTTCATTAGCTCTTTATTGGATTCAGCTGTGTGGTTTAAGTGGTTTCATTGGTTTTCATTAGCTCTTTATTGTATTCACCTTTGTTGTTAAGGTTTTTCATTGTTATCATTAGCTCATTATTTGATTCAGCTGTGTGTTTAAGTGTTTTCATTGGTTTTCATTAGCTAGTTATTGGATTCACCTTTGTTGTTAAGGTTTTTTATTGGGTTTCATTAGCTCATTATTTGATTCAGCTGTGTTGTTTAAGTGTTTTCATTGGTTTTCATTAGCTATTTATTGGATTCACCTTTGTTGTTAAGGTTTTTTATTGGGTTTCTTTAGTTCTTTATTGGATTCACCTGTGTTGTTAAGGTTTTTCATAGGCTTTCATTAGCTCCTATTTGATTCAGCTGTGTTTTAAATTGTGTTCGATTGGGTCTCATGAATTGTTTATGGATTCACGTGTGTTGTTCATGTTTGTTAAATTGGTTTTCATTAGCTCTTTATGAGATTCACCTGTCTTGTTATGTTCGTTCATTGGTCTTCATTAGCTCCTTAATGGATTCACCTGTGTTGCTTAAGGTTTTTCATTGGTTTTCATTAGCTCGTTATTGATTCACCTCTATTGTTTAGTGTGTTCATTGGTTTTCATTAGCTCCTTATTGGATTCAGCTGTGTTGTTTAAGTGTTTTCGTTGGTTTTCATTAGCTCATTATTGGATTCACCTTTGTTGTTAATATTTTTCATTTGTTATCATTAGCTCGTGATTGGATTAACCTGTGTTTTTAAGTTTGTTCATTGGTTTTTACTAGCTTGTTTGGATTTACCTGTGTTGTTTAAGTTTGCTCATTGGTTTTCATTAGCTCCTTATTGGATTCACCTGTGGTGCTTAAGTTTGTTCATAGGTTTTCAATAGCTCGTCATTGGACTCAGCTGTGTTGTTTAAGTGTTTTCATTGGTTTTCATTATCTCTTTTTTGAACTCACCTGTGTTGTTCAGGTTTTTCATTGGTTTTCATTAGCTCATTATTGGATTCAGCTGTGTTTTTAAGTGTTTTCTCTGATTTTCATTAGCTCGTTATTGGATTCACCTTTGCTGTTAAGGTTTTTATTGGTTTTCATTAGTTCATTATTAGATTCACATGTGTTGTTAAGGTTTTTCATTGATTTTCATTGGCTCTATTTTGGATTCACCTGTGTATTTTAAGTGTGTTCTATTGGTTCTTATTAGCTCCTTATGGATACAACTGTGTTGTTCTGTTTGATAGATTGGTTTTCATTTGCTCATTATTAGATTCACCTTTGTTGTTTAAGTTTGTTCCTTGGTTTTCATTAGCACCTTATTGGATTCACCTGTGTTGTTAAGCTTTTCATCGGTTTTCATTAGCTCATTATTGGATTCACCTTTATTGTCAAGGTTTTTCATTGTTTTTTATTAGTCCGTTATTGGATTCACCTGTGTTGTTAAGATTGTTGATTGGTTTTCATTAGCTCTTTATTGTATTCACCTTTGTTGTTAAGGTTTTTCACTTGTCATCATTAGCTCTTTATTGGATTCACCTGTGTTGTTGAGGTTTTTCTTTGGCTTTCAATAATCCGTTATTTGATTCATCTGTATTGTTTAATTGTTTTCATTTGTTTTCATTATCTCTTTATAGGATTAACCTGTGTTGTTAAGGTTTTTCATTGGTTTACATTAACTCGTTATTGGATTCACCTGTTTTGTTTTGTTTTGGTTTTGGTTTTGGTTTTGGTTTTTGGGTCACACCCGGCAGTGCTCAGGAGTTACTCCTGGCTCCATGCTCAGAAATTGCTCCTGGCAGGCCAGGGAGACTATATGGGGTACCGGGATTCGAACCGATGACCTTTTGCATGAAAGGCAAACGCCTTACCTCCATGCTATCTCCCCACTTGTGTGTTTTATGTGTGTTCGATTCGTTCTCATTATCTCATTATGGATTCACCTGTGTTGTTTATGTTTGTTAGATTTGTGTTCACTAGCTCTTTATTAGATTTACCTGTGCTTTTAAGTTTGTTCATTGGTTTTTATTAGTTCCTTATTGGATTCACATGTGGTGCTTAAGTTTGTTCATTGGTTTTCATTAGCTCCTTATTGGATTCAGCTGTGTTGTTTAAGTGTTTTCATTGGTTTTCATTAGCTCATTATTGGATTCACCTGTGTTGTTATGTTTGTTCATTGGTTTTCATTAGGTCGTTTAGGATTTACCTGTGTTGTTTAAGCTTGTTCATTGGTTTTCATTAGCTCCTTATTGGATTTTCCTGTGATGCTTAAGTTTGTTTATTGTTTTCATTAGCTCATTATTGGATACACCTGTGTTTTTTAAGTGTGTTCATTGATTGTCATTAAAAAGTTTTGGATTCACCTTTGTTGTTAAAGTTTGTTTGCTTGCTTTTCATTATCTCGATAATGGATTCAAGTGTGTTCCTTAAGTGTTCTTGGAATTCATTATAAAGTTATTGGCTTCAGCTATGTTGGTTAAGGTTGTTTGCTTTTATTTGATTAGCTGGTTATTGAATTAACCTGTGTTAAATTTGTTCAGTTGTTTTCTTTAGCTTCTTATTGGTTTCATCTGTGTTGTTTAAGTTTTTCACTTAGTCTTCATTACAAAGTTATTGGATTCACTTGTGTTGTTAATGTGTGTTTGCTTGGTTTTCATTATAACGTTTATGGATTCACCTGTGATGTTAAAGTTTGTGCGCCTAGTTTTGATTATCTATTTTCTGGATACACATATGTTTTTTAAATT
>PVKC010021037.1:0-18346 GCA_004027635.1 Crocidura indochinensis | reverse complement strand
TGGAACTCTTTGGGCATGCATGATTTGATTGCATTTAGCTCTGGGACTTTCTCTGTGATGATGTCTTTGACTGTTATTTTTCTTTTCTTTTTTTTTTTTTTTTTGGTTTTTGGGTCACACCCGGCAGCGCTCAGGGGTTACTCCTGGCTCCATGCTCAGAAATTGCTCCTGGCAGGCACGGGGGACCATATGGGGCACCGGGATTCGAACCGATGACCTTTTGCATGAAAGGCAAACGCCTTACCTCCATGCTATCTCCCGGGCCCCTTAAAAGTTTGACTGTTATTTTTCTGGGAATCTTCATCCTGGGCCTCTAGGACTCCAATGATTCTTATATTGTTTCTGTTGAGTTTATCAAAGACTTCTATTTTCATCTGTTTCATTCATTGAGTACATTTTCCATTGTCTGATTGTTTGCCTTAAGGTTCTTTTCCAATCTCTTCTGCTGTATGGAGTTGTTCTGTATCTCAACTTTCAGCTCACTGATTCTGTCCTCAACTTCTGCTATTTCTTTGGAGAGGCTTTCTATTTGGGCTTTTATTTCATCTACCGAGTTTTTTAGTCCTGTATTTCAATCTGGAGTTTTCCGATTTCTGTGTTTTTGTTCTGTTCAGTTCGATCTATGCTTACTTTTAGTTCTATGAACATCCTCTATATTTCTACTCTAAATTCCTTATCTGAGAGGCTAATTAGGTGGTTGGCACTTTTCGGGTCATCAGAACTGCCATTTTCATTTAATATTCCTGATGTTGCCTTGTGTTGTTTCCTCATTCTCACACTTGCTGTGTGGTTTTTTTCTACGTTTTATGGTGGAGTTCATTTGCTAGAGATGCACGCAGCCAATCCATTTTGTGGCCACGCTTCTCTGTGCCCAACCTGCTCAGGTACTGGTTTCAAACCTGAAGTGCTCAGGAACCCTCAGTAGTGGTGTCGTGGTGGCAACCCTGACTTACCCCTGTTCAGGCATATCAGCGCACCAACTTTCTTCAGGGATCCTTTACGGGGTTGGTTTCAAACCCGAGGCACTCAGGTGCCCTCCTTCTTCTAGTACTTTTAAGGAAAAATTAATATATCCCAAAGCCAGGTACAAATGTGTTCATTATTGTATATAAAATAACAAAATTTAGTGGTAATTTAATGTTTAATCATAGGTGGAATGCTTGAATAAATAAATTTTGAGGACCTATATAATAATTATGTTGTCATTTTATTTTTATATTTAAATTAGCTTGAGAGAATGTGGGAGAAAGTAGAAAGTACAGTCTCAGTTACATTTCAAGAGGAATAAGGCAGGGTATATTAAAAAGTCTTGTAAACAATGTGCCATATTGCTAAGAGAGGTTTCTGACAATCATAGTGATTGTTTTTTTCAGTGTTCACCATTTTCTGTATTGTCTAGTTTTTCTTCAATATACCTTAACTGCTTTTGTAATCAGAACGAGTGAGCTTTATTTGCTTAAAATCACGTTAGGGAATATAGTCTGTCCATGTCTTGTAAGAGATTCTTTTTCCTTAGCATAATTATTTATTGGGGGGTGGGGAGAAGGAGGGGGAGAAGGGAAAGGAGAGAAGGAGAGAGATTGATTACCAGTCAGCCTGAATTTGATTCCAGGTTTTCTGATTCCAAAATATCAAGTGTTGTCTGGGAGTCCCTTAGTACTGCTGGGCCTGGTTAACATTCAACTATCTTAATCTGTTTGCCAGGTGTTGCCAGGAATGGGAAAAGGCTCCAGGAGGCCTAGTGTACAGTTTGGAAGGCACCCACCAAAGTATTACAATGAAGAGGGTATCTATTGAAAGTGTGAAAGAGAAAGCTATTTGAAATTGAGTGGTCATCCTAAAATATGTTATCTCATAGTATGGATAATAAAAATTATTTTAACTTGATTAACAGCCTTACTGTACTTCACTAAGGCAGAAGATACCATAATCCTCTAATTGTTGATAAAGAACAAAATGGTCAGACTAGATAATGAAGATTATTTTAACTTGATTAACAGCCTTACTGTATTTCACTAAGGCAGAAGATACCATAATCCTCTAATTGTTGATAAAAAAAACAAAATGGCCAGACTAGTAAAATAAAAAAAAAAAACCCTGCCTGACACTAGGGTATACTTTGATACTGTAAAGTAAGCAACTTTGTATTTCAGATGTTAATGCTAAAAGGTTTTACAGATAATTTTTGCATTGAATTTTGAATTAAAGAAGTACTGATTTTGGCAGTATTTAATTCTTAATTTTAGAAGGAACATAAAATAGATTCCCATTCTAAAAACAGTGGATTTGAACAAAGTATTGAATATCATTTTTGTTGTTGTTGCTGGTGGTTTTTTTTTAGTATTGAATATCTTATATATTTTGTGTGTTTATTAAACATGTACACATAAAGCAAGACTGTTGTACCAAATTTAAATGTTTAATAAAGCTTTAAAGAAGATTTCATCAGCAAAGGAGAATTTTGAGATTGGGAGAGTTCTGTACCTTATTCTTAATGAATAACATTCAGAAAAAAACTTTTATTTTCTTTAAAATCGGAATTTTTGTCAAATCTTTAAGGAAAACACTACATGTACATGCAAATAATTATCTCATTTTTATTGGTAACTGACGTGGAAAGGTTTAAAATAAATGCACATTGCAAGTCTTTTAAATGAAATGCACATTGTGGGTCAAATAATTGTTTTATTTTTCAGTGTTTTTTGTCTCATCTTTTTTTTTTGTCTCATCTTTTAAGATTTAGCTTTAAGCACTAAATTGAAGGCATGTGAATTTTTCTTTACTACTAGAGGGTATTTCAATCATTTGCACTACAAAGGAGTGTTTCTCATTCTATTTTAGTAATCTGGGAATAGTCAATATTTAGAAGAACTCTAATACAATAGCAGAAGGAGAAGGAAATTGAAGTTTGATGGGATCTTCTCTTGTCTGACTTAGTTTTAAAAATAACTGTTTAGAAAAGGAAGAAAAACTATTGTAAACTTGCATTTTAATGTAAAGGAACTAAATATTTTTCTTTTGAAAACTTAGGAAGAGGAAAATATTTGCTGTATGTTTCCTTTGTTCCAGTTTTAAAACTTCCCATAATATGTTTTACTTGTAGACCTGTTCCTATTTTTCTATCTTGCTTTACCAATGAATTTGACAGAAAAGAAAGTATTTTATAACGGACATGCACAGATTTCTTGGTATATTTTGATAGGCTAAAACTTCTGGAAATAGATCTCATCATGGCAATTAAACATATCTTAAGTATGATCACTATACATATGGATAAATATCTATAAATTAACATACAGTGAATAATTTAGAAAACAAAAATTTTGTAACGGAAATTTTTAGAAGTCTGTCACATGTAAGCACTTGAATGGACCTCGGTTCGATCCCCGGTGTCCCATATGGTCCCCCAAGCCAGGAGCGACTTCTGAATGCGTAGCCAGGAGTAACCCCTGAGTGTCACCAGGTATGGCCCAAAAATAAAAAAAAAATAAAAAAATAAAAAGAAGGCCTTATTGTACCAGCCTTGATACAAAGAATTTATAGAAAAGTAATATAACTGTATTTATAAAAGGTGCTTATGGGATAAGAAATTGTATATAAGTTAATTCAAGAGAATAATTTTATATTTTCGAGCTAAATATTTTCAAATGATGATAGGGCCCAGTATTTGTCAGATTTTAGTATGTAGAGGGCAATTTAACAATACAGTTTAAGCATAAGTTTGTTTAAATTCTCTACCCTAGTATGCCAAGAATGAAAATTTATCATAAGACTAAGAAATTCTCAGTAGCCTAAATTTGATTCCAGGGTCTCTGTAAAAAGACTTCAAGAACATGTAGTATTACATTGTATTTCAGCAATTACATTGCTTTAAAATTTACAGGATTTTGTATTAACTAACAAATGGATACATAACAAAAAGCATCTCCTGAACTAAAATTGAGGGCATTTTATAAGGAACTCTGAACATAAGAAAAGCTACTAAGCAGACAGCTCTTTAAAATAAGGACCACACATGTCTTCACATAAACTGCTGAGGAGATATCTGCCCTGTCGTTAGCTTTCAGTATTGTTTGAATCTATTATTTTCTCTAAATCTTTGCTGAATCCGCAAACTTCCTGCCTATATCAGCATCACATGAGCTACACACAATATAGGTTTCTAGATCTCTGTACCTCGGTTTATTCATCCACCTATTCCCAGGAATTCCCTTTACCCTACACCCCATAACTTGATTTTGAAATAAATTTATCTGTGTATTTCATTTTAGCTAGATAATATTTTTATTGATTCATTGAGACAACAGTTTAGAAGACTAAATGTTTGGGGGAAACAATTTCTCCCCTCTTTGAAATGTATATTACCACAGCATACCCACTACCATGATACCAGTATTCCTTCACTAAGGCCCAGTGCATCCCCCATTTCCCTCTTATTGGCAATTTTAGTTCTGGGATCACTTGACTGAAATGAACTGATATTTGTCACTTTTTTTCCATCATTTTTCTCATTTGGTATAGGAACCTTCAATTCTATCCAGGCTGTAAGAAAAGCTAAGGGTCATCTTTTCTTATAGCTGATTATTATTCATTGTGTATAACTGTCGCAACTTCTTTTCCCCTGGCACTTGGATTGTTTCCAGATCTTGACTATTGTAGATAGCACCGCAATGAAAAGAGGTGTGCATATCTCTTTGGTGATACATTTTATGTGTTCCTAGACAGATGTCTAGGAGTAAAATTGCTTGATAATATAGCTGTTCTGTTTTTAATATTTTGAGAAATCTCCATGCTGTTATTGATAGAGATTGAATCGAATTTATGTCCACACCAATGGTGTTTAGGGATCTCTTCTTCTTTTTACTCTTATTTTCAGAAGAAAATAAGAATGGTATAGGCCATTCTCACAAGTGTATTGTCATGTTTCATTGCTGTTTTGATTTATATCTCCCTGTTAGTGGCAATGAGTAGTTCTCTCATATGGCTGCTTACCTTCCACATTTCTTCTTTCAGGAAATGTCTTTTCAGCTCTTCTATCCACTTTTGTTTGTTTGTTTTTGGGGCCAAACCTGGTGGTTCTGTGAACCTACTCCAGGCTCTGTGCTTAGGAATCACTCTTGGTAGATTTCAGGGACCATATAGGATACAAGGGATTGACTCCTGGGTAGCTGTGTATAAGGCTTTATCTACTGTACTATTGCTCTAGTCCCTCTTCTACCCCCTTTTGAAATCTTTTAAAATCCTTTATGTCCTCCTTCTGTTTCTGGAACTGTACCCACAAGTGATTGAGAACTCTCCTGGCTCTTTACTGGCAGGGTTGGGATAGCACTCACTGGTGCTCAGGGAACTGTGCAGTTCCTAGGATTGAACCAGAGATCCAGTAGGCAAAGCATGCACTGAACATTTGAACTATCTTCACAGCCCACATTTTCAAATTTTTGGTTTTTTTGTTTGTTGGTTTGGTTTTTTTGGGCCACATCCTGTGACGCTCAGGGGTTACTCCTGGCTATGCGCTCAGAAGTCACTCCTGGCTTGGGGGACCCTATGGGATGCCGGGGGATCAAACTGCCATCCATCCTAGGTCAGCCACATGCAAGGCAAACGCTCTCCTACTGTGCCACCACTACGGCCCCACTTTTTTTTTTTTAATATATTAGATATTATTCCTTTGTCAGATATATGGAAGTGAATATTTTCTCACATTCAAAAGTATGTTCTTTTATTTTAATGATAGTTTATTACTCCATACTGAAACTTTCAAATTGATGTAATCTAGTTTAATTTCCACTTCTGTTTCCCTTTCCATTGGAGTCAAATCACCAAATACATAATGGAAACCAACTTTGTAGAATGTTTTGCCAATTTTTCCTTCGTGATAATTAAGTAGTTCTAAATCTTCAGAGAAATTTCAGTTCCCTTTGACCCTATAACCATATTTTCTTCATTGTATCTTCTATAACTATAGTAATTACTAAAATTGGAGATTAAATTTGTTCTAATACTACAAATTAATCTAGAAACATTATTTTGCTAATTTTCCCACTGAAATCTTTTCTGTGGTCAGAGTTCAAATTAGGATCTGACATTGCACTGAATTAACATGTTGTTCTTGTCTTTTGTAATCTGTATTAGTTACTCAATCTTTCCCTCATGTGTACCATGACTAGTAAAGTTTTGAAGAATGTTCTTCAGTTTGAGCATATCGGATGTTTCTCATTTTTAGATTGAGGCTATGAGTATGGGCATAGATGCCACAAAAGAGAGGCTTTGTATTTTTTAAAGCATCAGATTGGGGGTATCTGATGTCAGTACATTTTTACTATTGATGATATTTACATTGGCCACTTGGTTAAGGTATCTACCTAGTTTTTTTTTACTAGATGATATTTTTTTTCTTTGTTGTTAAAAGGGAATTTCTTTGATAATACTTTTCTTGTCATCATTAGACAAATATTAATAACAGTAATTAATAATTGTGGGAAAGGTCCATCTATAATTTGATGATGATGTAAATATCCTGTTTCTCATCAAACTGTATCTTGACTGTAAGATATTTTGAGTCAAATGTGGCATTGGGAGCTCTGGACTTACTCCAGGTTCTGTACTCGGAGCTAATGATGATTTATAATTTCAATCATTCTTTCTATATTCAATAATTGGAAACTATAAGGAAGATATATCCCTTTTCTCGTTTATAACAATACGAACTCATGGATATTGTATAAATTTAACTCAACGCCATCATCAATTTGCTTTATTAATTTTTTGTTTGGTTTTGGTTTTTGGTTTTTGGGCCACACCTGGCAATGCTCAGGGGTTACTTCTGGCTCTGAGCTCAAAAATTAACTGCTACAATGCTCAGGGGACCATAGGGGATGCCAGGAAATCAAGGTTTTCCTTGTGCAAGGCAAGAGCCTTATCCACTGTACTATCATTCTGGCCCCATTATTTTGCTTTTTTTTCCTCAAATTTCACCCTAGCCATTATGAACTCATTTGAATTTTGTATCTAGTTCAAATTTTTCACACCTTTATTCTTTGAGTCATCTATGGGATATTTTAGATTTTTGTTTGCTTGTTTGTTTGCTTGTACCCAAAAATCCTTTTTTGTTTTATTTTAATTGTTAAATGATATTTTGAAACCAAAATCTGGTTTCTTCCTTTTTGCGTGTTATTTCTTTTTGGCCTTTCTAATAGACAAAGCTAGGTATTGTCATATATAAAATGCATACACTTTTGTATACAATTTTGTATATAAACTTTAAACACAATGCTTTCTGACTTCTGAATAATATTCAATAGGACAATATCCTTTCTAATGTTCTTTCTTTCTTATTTGTAACTTCTTCTAAAAGTAAGAAATGTAACTTTCATTATTCACAACAAATGTACACAATTATCAAAACCTAGTATATGCATAAAGTAGTAGATTTCAAATAGAGGCATTTTTGTTCCCTAGATAATGTGTGGCAATGTCTGTAGACATTTAAGATGGTCATAATTAGGAAGCAGGGTTCTAGTGAACAAATATTAGAGATGTTCCAAACCCTCCTACTGCATGTAACAAAAGCTTACATGATCCAGAATGCCAGCAGTGTCACCATTCAGGAACCTTGACATCAATAAAATGCTTTCTAGATTGCTTAAATATATTCCTAAAAGAAAATATATCTAAAAAAAAAAAGAAAAGAAAATATATGTATAAACTAGAAAATAGTATCTAAGGATAGCTTTCTTTTCCTTTAGTCTTTTAATTTGTATCAGAACAGAATTATCCACTATTTGTTAGAATTCTTTAACTTACTTAGTATAGTTATATTATTCACTTTTAATAAAAATCACATATTTTGCCAGGTGGTGGCACTGGAGGTAAGGTGCCTGCCTTGCCTGCGCTAGCCTTGGACCGACCTCGGTTCGATCCCCCGGCTCCCATATGGTCCCCCAAGCCAGGAGCGACTTCTGAGCGCATAGCCAGGAGTAACCCCTGAGCGTCACTGGGTGTGGCCCAACCCCCCCCCCAAATAAAAAATAAATAAAAATCACATATTATGAATTATTTATTCTTTGTTTAAGGATTTTTGCTTATTCATTTTGTAGCATTCTAAGGGAGCAGTATCAAAGTATATTCTCAGAGAAAAAGGATCTATTTTATTTTTAAGTTCTTCACATGTTCTGATATTCACTTATTTTCACAACTACAACTCTAGCATGTGAGCTTTGAAATCAGGCCTGAATTTAGATCCAGTCTCTTATTGGGTATGTCATGTTGGGTAAGTTACTACCCCTCTCCAAATATCTAATTCTATTCTAAATTTGTGTACTTTAAAATTTTGCATGTGAATTATTGAAAAAAATTTAGATTCTACTTTTAGCAGAACATGACTTTTTTTTTTTTTTTTTTTTTGGTTTCTGGACCACACCCGGTGACACTCAGGGGTTAGTTCTGACTATGCGCTCAGAAACCGCTCCTGGCTTGGGGGACCATGTGGGATTCCGGGGGATTGAACCACGGTCTGTCCTAGGTCAGCCACATGCAAGGCAAATTCTCTACTGCTGCACCATGTCTCTGGCCCTGGCATCACTTTCTCTTTAAAATGAATATTTAAAAGAGCAGATAGAATGAATATTACGGTATTCTGTTTAAATAAATAAAGAAAGAAATAATAAAGAAATAGAATAAATAAAATAAAATAAATAAAATAACATACTTAAATATTATTCTGTTGTTTATATCTAACAGATTGAGAACAGAATTGTACATACTTTTAAAAAATCTTGATTTATGTCATCCCCGTTAATAATATACTTGTTAGGATTTCTTTTTTTTTTTTTTTGGTTTTTAGGCCACACCCGGCAGTGCTCAGGGGTTACTCCTGGCTGTCTGCTTGTCTGCTCAGAAATAGCTCCTGGCAGGCACGGGGGACCTTATGGGACACCGGGATTCAAACCAACCACCTTTGGTCCTGGTTCTGCTGCTTGCAAGGCTAACACCACTGTGCTATCTCTCCGGGCAGAATTTTTTTTTCTTAAGTAGCTGATATTGAAGAGCTCTCTGTTATCACCCATGCTCCTTAGCTTAGATAGGAAGCTCTCTATTTAGGGCTAATAACTATGGCAATACAAGATCCCATAGAATGAGAAGGGTAAGACCTTATATTTAATTTATTCTTAGAGTAAATTTATTTTGTTAAGAGAAATAAGGAAAGAGAAAGAGAGAAAGGAATAAATAGACAGAAAAGAAGAAAGAGAAAGAGAGAAGAAATACAGGTTCAAGAGAAAACATGTGTTTTGCCAGAGGAAAGAGCCCAGAGCATAAATTTCAGATTGAGATGCAGGCAAATCTTCAGAATCTAATCACAAAGATCATACCAAGGTTCTTAAAATTTAAATGACTACTTTGTGTACTATAGTATATATTAATTAAATTAATTGTCCTATTACCAGCTAATTAAATTTTTTAGATCTTCAAAATACGAAATAATTATTAATGGGATCTAGATCTTGGTATACATGAAATTGACATTAAACACAGGGAAAATGTGAGCTCCTTCTATTTTACTTATCCCAAGCTCCGGAGAAGTTTTTTCTTTTGAAAGTTTAACCAATTAAGACTGTGTGTATCTCTCCAATTACTTGTCCTTTTTTTTTTAAAAGTATTTTTAGATAAATAATTGTGTATCTCTATTTCTCAAATATGAATTTTTTTAGTGTTATAAAATGTCTAGTTATCAGGTCATAAAAATCTTTGACATTTATTACCCAGCAGTCTTCCAGTCTTGGCCTAGAGATTTCCCATTCTCTCAATCAGAGGTGCTCGAACTTTTTGACCTATAGAACTCTTAACACGTAAATCAGTTGACACCTCGAAGAGCTTTCGTGAGTTATATCTTTAAGTCTTTACTGTAGTAAAAAATTTAAAGCATAATTATGTTATATTCATTAGAAAATTGAACTAGTACATTTGGGCAACAAATTTCATTTAAAACATTTGTTTTCCAATATAAAAAAAGAACAAGTGTTATTATTTAACATGGTTGCAAATTCAACTATGTTAATTCAGCTGGCTTACTGGATGACAGCTAGACTTTCTAGTTTGTTTCTATAGTTAAGTCAAGTCAGTAGACTCTAGAGAACTGAACTGGAACACTTGTTAGAGAATCACAGTCATAATGGGCACATAGTGACTTAGGATTGTTTATGAAAATAGTTTTAACCTTCAGATTCTTAAAAGGATGTCTGGGCTTCCAGATGTCTCTTTTCTTCCTAAGCTAAGGAAGTTGTTGCCTGGCTACCAATGGCCTCCCAAAGAATCCGTGCACTTTTCTACAAAGGTTTGGCCTGGGAACTGCTCTGGAGGTGCAGTGATTTGGCTCTTCCTGATTATGTCAAAGTTTGATTTTCAAATTAATCTTCTGTGGCACTGTGACATCCTGCAAGCTGCATGAGTTTGTGTTTAAGTTCAATAAATGTCACCTTTCTACCATTACTAGAGATTGGTAAATTAAATGGCTAAAAATGTTCTCAGTTTTCAATTTACTTTTTATCTTATAAGTTTTCATGTACATTATCTTTTTCTTTTAGTAAGCATTTAATGCATATGAGCAAAACAAAGAAGCAGTTTAATCTCATTGATGCATTATTCCGTTTTATTGGTATCTCACTAAGAGTCAGAATGATAATTTCAAAATAGTACACTGTGCCTTTGTGAGGTTCTGCCATTTGTATTTTGAAAACACCAACAGAAGGCAGTTAGACTTCAACTTGATATGTAGACTCTCTCAGCTATGGTGAGGCAAGGGAGTGAAGGGAAAGATCTTTCAGTGATACTTCAGATAAAGGAATGATTTCTTGACATTAATCTAGAACTAATGACAAGGAGATCTAAATGTTAGGCAGTAAATGATGAGAGTCTTGGGAAGAAAACTGCGTCACACTCTAAGATTTATTAGACAACATAGGACCATGATAGGAGCAGCTACCACACTTGTTAGTTGGCAGTTCTTTCCTTTGCTATCCCATTTAAGTATTCATCCAGTCAAGGACTGTTTATTGAGTCCCTGCTATGCCCCTGAATATGGTACTAAAAAAGCCAGCAAGGCCCTCAAGCTTCTTTTCAGACAGCTTCACTGAGTGCATGAAGACATTGTTGATCTCTGGTAAATAATACCTGTGTTTCTTCCTTAAGGGGGATTAATTTATATGGGAGGCAACTGAGCACAAGTGTAGCTGGCTAGGGGCCAGCCCTTTGAAGTTCCTTAACTTGCATAGACTAACCCTGTCAATTCCAAAGGTATAGGAAGCTGGAGTGTACTTTGATGTCAGAAATGTTTTTGAGACCATCTTAGATTGCATTTCCTTTGAAGCAGAGTGATTCAAGGTAGTCTTTAAGTACATGGAGCCAATCATTTGACCTGGAAAGCTTAGAAAAAAAAATCCTTTGCCAAAAGACAGTTAAAACTACAGCAAGTGATTTGACATATCATGTTTACTTAAAGTTTCAAGAGAGATCTCTTGGAATTCATCTGATTCTTAAAGGCAGAGGATTATTTGTTCAGAAATACTCCTAATGGGAATTTGTAGTTCAGTGTAATGCTTCTCTTGAATCTTTTATGCACCAGCTGCAGATTTACCTGGGAAGGGCCAGAGCAGTGCACACCATCACATTAAAACAGTATGTGAGAGATATTTTTAAAAGCCTGCTAAGAAGGATTTTGAATAGAAAAAAAAAAATCATAGAAGCTGAAGGTTCAATTTCAGAGATCCAAGTTATCAAGTTTCTTCACTTATGTCAGGTTAATGGAAAATTGGAAGGTGAAAGCTGGTGTTTGTTACCCTCTTATACTTTAATATGTTGCTTGTTAAGACAGGCACATTTTTTAAATACTTGTTTGAATACTTGCAATACAAGCCATTAATTTCCTGCCTGTTATCCTGACTGGCTAATTTTTTGAGCATCGTGAGAGCATCGGGACATTTTTCAAATAACTGAGATTAAAAAAAAAAACACCTTGTCAGTGTATTTTCTTCTGTATTACACACAAATTCAGAGCCAAAGATACCTTAGTTTCAGACATTATTTCCTGAAGTGGGCAATTGTTTATAATGATCACTTTGATTTTGTTTTAGATATTTTTGTTTATTAGCATCTGAGAATGAAAACAGAACTTTTGCCCTAAATTTGCCTCTTGGAATGGGGCTGCATAGTCAAAGTAGGAGAGGGGTAACTCTGCTTGAACTGTTATCCTTTGAGTATTTTGGTCTTTAATTGACACAGTTCAGATGATAACTTTTAAGGTTCATTGCAAATATGAGGATAATATATTTCTGAAATATTAACTGTAGACCTTTTAAATACATTCACAATTTTCAATAAATTTATGGAGGAATTCTGCCTGAATATCAGGCAGAGCTTCGCAGTTTCCTACCAATTGTTTCATTTAAGACCATTGTAGTAGAAAGCTTAGCTTTATAGATTTACCCAAGATAGTCACACCAAGATCTTATTTGAGTTTACCCAGTTATTACTTATTAACCCTTATTACTTATCACTGATTAAGTGATAAGTGCATAATGGATAGACAAGTCCATTGACAATTTTAATGTATTAGCCAATTTTAATATAAATTGTGTGTGAAATAGATACCAGCTCCTCCAATTTAAGTTGGAGCAAATCTCAACTTACATACCATCTATTTAACTTCATATACAGTAGATCATCCAATAATTGTCTTTCTTTTTGTTGTTGTGTTTTGTTGAGGGAAGGGGGCAAGAAAGGGTCCACACCCAGTGGTGTACAGGGCTTATTCATATCTCTGCACACAGAGTTCACTTCTGGTGGGGTTCAGGAGATGAAATGGGGTACTAACAATTAAACCCAAGGCAAGTGGTCCAACTACAGTACTATCTCTCTGGTTCCAAGAATTACAATGTTGATAAAAAAAAAAAAGAAGAAGAAAAATTGATTCCCATCTGGTAGCATAGTGGGATTTCTCCCAAAATCTGTGAGTGAGTAACTAATTTTTCCTAAATATCAACCAGGTTAACTTTTATCAAAACTATAAAAAAAGTAAAGTATTTGTTATGCTACTTTAGTGACAACCATATCTTGAGTAAGTGGTTATGTGCTATTTATTTTTCTATTTGAAAAACTTTAAAGAGATTTTGTTTCTTTTAGTTTGCTTCCTATATGAAATAGTAAATATCCATATTTTGATCATTTTAAAATTTAAAATTATTGGGTTGGGGAAAATTTTTAATTATTTTGATTATTTTTACTAAATTTTTATTTTAATTATGTTATAGTTTGAATAAAAGCATTGCGATCACTTTTGATGTCAAGAAGTTTGAAGTTAAGAATGGGAAACAAAAATTTCTTCCAAATCTAATGAGCTGGTATTAAATAAATTGATGTTTAATCCTTTGAAAGCCAGGATTTTGTTTGGTATCTAGTTACCTTGTCTGCCTTGTCTGTTGAATGGATTGATGATAAGTACATCTGTTTTCTACTAATAAGTGCTTTTCTGCAATTCCTTAAGATTATCATTTAAAAGCAACTCTTCCTAGAGATTTTCTGATTAAAGGGGACAGAGAGAAAGCAGTAGTACTTTGGGATACTATCTCTTGGCTCTTGTGAAACTTTTCTTGGAAATGTGAGGGTTTTATTGTTTTGTTTTGTTTGGGCCACACCTATTTGATGCTCAGGGGTTACTCCTGGCTATGCACTCAGAAATCACTCTTGACCTGAGGGACCATATGGGACACCAGGGGATCAAAATTGGGTCCGTCCTAGGCTAGTACTTGTAAGGCAGATACCTTACTTCTATCGCCACCGCTCCGGCCCCTAACTGGAAATTTTTAAAGTAGTTTTTCATCTTCCCTATATGACTAACTTTTTCTCGTAGTCATAGTCTCATATTATTACTATACAAAATATGTAAAACGTAGTACAAAGACATCAAGAAAAAAATAAAGGAAAATAAGTTGTTTGTTAAAGAAATAGTATAATTGGAAATGTAATTTTTCTAATTTCTTAATGTTGGTAGTATTGCTTCAATATCACATTCAAAGAAAGTTGGTTTCTTTTTTTACCATTTTAAATGCTTATAAGCCTTGCTTTTTGGTCTTTCTAGAATAGAAACCTTAACAACGAAAGCAATAAAAATCGTTTATCGCCTTTAAATTAATTTAAATTATTTGAGTTTTTCATAGTTGATAAATAACTCCATTTTTTGCCAAATATTAGTAAATATCAAATAACTTTAAAGTAGAAGTTAATGTATAAATAGTAAATTATTACTAACAATTTTATTTTGTATATAAAGTTACAGTTGACAGTCTTAATATTTTGCATGATATTTTAACAGTGAATTGACTTATTAAATTCATTAAGTTATTTATTCACCATATACAATTATTGATTGCTTTTGATTTGACCACTTCTATAAGTTGAACAATGTGAGCCAAATAGTCCTGAAGTCTAGAATTCATCAGCTCACTTAACAGATTATAATTGAATGCCAGTCATAAGTCAGTAATAATTCTGTGATCTAGGATTATATCCAATAGATAGGAAAATATTATTAATAAGCATATATATGATTAAGTTCATTTCCATTAGGGAAGGAACAGTGCTTCAGAGGTCATAGTGCAGAAATAATGGTGCATCTGGGAGGATCTATCTAGTCTAGAAGAGATCATAATTAGTATAATTAATCACACAAATATGATAAATACCACAAATAAAATTTAAGGGTACTCTGAGACCATATGTATGAAGGCAGTGTAGAATAATAGTTCATTTTTGAAGGAGCCAGGCAAGTCTTTTTGGAGGAAGTAACCTTTGAGCAAGAATCTGTGCCATAATTGGACACATGTCACCAAGCTGATAAAACAAGAATTGTGGCATTTTGGGATTATGGCTGCAACTGAGGAACTAGTGCTGGGAGCAAGATGGGGAGGGTTGTGGATACAATTTAGACTATAACAGTAGGAAGTATTGAGGTACAGAGGGAGCAGATAATTTTTAATCATGTGAAAATAGTATTGTGAGGATCTTGAATTAGGTCTCATTTAAGGAATCATGTAGAAGAGACCATGAAAAATGAGAGTAGAAGTAGTGTGAGATGATCCCAGAGATTTAGCATGAAGGTTGAATACTTGACTAGAATCTCATAACCAGTTGAAATTAGTGTGAAGTAAAGAATTGTCAAAGATAGGTCCACCATTTTCTAATCATGGTGAATTATTGTGCTCTGTTGATATATTTAAGGGAATTAGTCAATGTATCTTTTTTAAAATAATTTTTATTGAGACCAATGTGAATTACAAGTCTTTCACAACTATATTTAAGGTGCATAGTGACAATGAATCAGGGACATTCCTACCACCAGTGATGTCCTCTCTCCACTGTTCCCAGTATTGACCTCCCTCTGCCCCTGTTCACAGCATGCATCCCATACCTCCACCCTAAGCCTTCTGGACTGCTAGTGTAACAGGTCTCTTTTGTATATAGCTTGTTGTAGTTTGGGTCTCTTGATTCTATTGTCGTTGACTTTGGGTTAGCCATTTAGGTCTGATCATTTTTTTATTTCCACTCAATGCTCAGGAGACTGCTTTGCCCCTGGTACCATCCACTTTTTTCTTTTAATTTATAGGAAGACATAGAAATCGGAGGCAGAACAAGATGATTCATGTTCTATGGTTCTGTTAAAAAGGAAAAAAGAAAGAAAAAAAGAAGAAATGGGTGGGAGTCCCTGACTAGTAGCTATAAATATAACTTTAAAAGAAAAGAAAAAAGTGGGGGGACTGGTTTGGTAAGGCGGTGTTTTTGTTGTTTTATTGTTGTTGTTGTTGTTGTTTGTTTTTTCTGCATAGGCACAGTAAGTGTTGGGGAAATTAGAAAGTCAGTGTATCCTTAAGGGTTGATTAACAGCCCCCCTGTAATGGAAGTTAGACATACACCGCTGCAATGGACATTTACCTTCCAAGTATAAAAAGAAAAGTCTGGCAGTTATTCAGGGGGCCCAGGATAAAGATCAGAACAGTGCCTACTGGTTCACAGGAAGAGGGGGAGAGGGACAGAGATAGTGCTTTGGTGAGATGCTGCCAGCTCTGTATCTATTCCTTATTCTCTATTCTCTTTTAACCCTGGATCTACGGGCCTTTCCTGGCCACCTCTGGCCAGTGAATATCTACCTGTCTTTCTCTCCCTCTCCTAGATATCCCAGGGTAGCCACAGACTTCAGACTGCAGATTGGGAATAAAAGATCATTTAGTTTCTGGGGCCGGGCGGTGGCGCTGGAGGTAAGTTGCCTTGTTTTGTCTGTGCTAGCCTAGGACGGACCGCAGTTCGATCCCCCGGTTTCCCATCTGGTCCCCCAAGCCAGGAGCGACTTCTGAGCACATAGCCAGGAGGAACCCTTGAGAGTCACCAGGTGTGGCCCCAAAAAAAAAAGAAGATCATTTAGTTTCTACCGCTCTTTCCCTACCCCAATGGGTTGCTACAGTTGCTACATAAATTTGTGTCTGCAAATCTAGAGAGAAGTTGAGGCTACAAGTAAGGATTTGATAGTTTATTGCACAATACGTCAAAGTTAAATAGTATTTAGGAAGTATTTATTATTTATTATTTAGGTGAGAAGGCTGAAACTTAGAACTTAAAAAAACACTGATATAAAACAAATTTTCTATTTATTTAAAAAATGTAATTGAATCACTGTGAGATAGAGTTAAAAATTGTTGATGGTTGGGTTTCAGTCATACAGTGTTCCAACACTCATCCCTTCACCAGTATTCATTTCCTGCCACCAATGTCCCATTTCCCTTCTAAACCCACCCCATCCCTAGCCTGTCAGAACAAAACTATTAAAAATAAGGTAGAAAATGTAATAAAATGTTTAAAGAATTAAAAAAATACATCCTTATGGATTCTGCTTGGTGAAACCAATCTAAAAGAGAATTTCAAGGGAGTGGACCTAGCTGTTGACATCAAATCCTAAGAGGGATTTAAAGTAGAATGAGACTTGAAAAGAAATTGCATTTGACAATTTGAGATCATTAGCGGCCTTTTGTATGACTAGTTTCCTTAGGATTATTGGTGAAAGTGGAAACCAGGTTTTTGTTTGTTGAGAAAAAAGAAGATGAGGAAGTAGAGGGATAAATATAAACTACTTTATTGAAACTTAGACATGAAGGAAAGGGGACACAAAGAGGTAGCAAAGGTTTAGCAGGCAGTTGAAAGCTATGGTAATATCTTGAGCATAAGTGAAAGCACAGGATAGAAAATTAATTGAGGTGGGGAAAAGTCAGTAGTTAACGATAGCCAAGAAGAAGTATTTTCATGAGACAGTTTCTTTAACCCTAGATTCAAAATGATAAAAAAAAAATCAGGAAAACGAAAGTATTATAATTCTTCTATAAGAGTTAAGATTTAATAGTAAAGGCAGAGATTAGTGTTTGAAAGGAACCCAAAGACACCTAGTCCAAAATGAGCAGAAAACATTCAGAGTGTCACAAATTAGAATTCATATCATTGCAAACTGCTGGAAGTATTAGGAATATTCTAGAGCAAAGAGTTCAGTGGATGTTGCTTTGGTATTATTGCACTGTATTGCTATTATTCTTGCAAACTAAATACATATTGATAAGTTTATTCATATAGCATACTTGAGAACTACAGTGTTTAGAAAGCAAAGTCTTAAGTTAGCAAATTATGATTTATTGCAATGCTAATTGACCTTTCTAGGAGTTTCAACTACATTATTTAAATATGATCTAATAATCCTAAATCATAAATACCTTGTGATTATTTGGTTTTCTGTTAGGTATTTACTACAGGTTTCAGTCATTTATAAATGTAGGAGTAAAGCAAATGTAAAGAGAAGAGTAGATATGGCTGTTGCATACCCAGGATTGAAGAGGAAGCAGAACAAATGGAATATTTCTGATAATAGTGTAAATTGGTAAAGCTGCTTGCAAAGCAGTTAGGCAGTTCTTAGCAAATATGTATTTATTCATGATCCAACAACTCCATCTCTACATGTTTATCCAAAATAAATAAAAGCATGTTCTCAAAACACTTATTTATGTTGAATTTATTTATATTAGACAGAAACAGGAAACAATTTAAATTTCTACCTGTAGGAGAATGGGTAAGAAAGTGTCAATCAGGGGCCAGAGAGATAGCATGGAGGTAAGGTGTTTGCCTTGCATGCAGAAGAACAGTGATTTGAATCTCAGCATCTATATGGTCTCCCGAGCCTGTCAGGAGCAATTTCTGAGCATAGAGCCAGGAGTAACCCCTGAGTGATGCTGGGTGTGACCCAAAAACCAAAAAAAAAAAAAAAAAA
>PVKC010021036.1:0-18339 GCA_004027635.1 Crocidura indochinensis | reverse complement strand
AAAGAAAGAAAGAAAGAAAGAAAGAAAGAAAGAAAGAAAGAAAGAGAAAAAGAAAGAAAGAGAAAGAAAGGAAGGAAGGAAGGAAGAAAGGAAGGAAGGAAGAAAGAAAGAAGAGAAGAAAGAAAGAAAAATAAGAAAGAAAATAGAAGGAAAGAAGAGAGGAAAGAAAGGAGGGAGGGAGGGGAGGAGGGAAGGGAGGGAAGGAAAATAGTAAACATCAAGGATAAATGACTGGAGTTGTAGATCCTCACCAGAACACTTGACTTGCACGTATGAAGCTCTGGGTTTAATCTTTGGAAGTACAAAAACAAAAACAAGAACAAAGAAACATCAATCACAAAGGCAGTGTACAGCAGAGGGAATGTGCTTAGCCTAGTTTAGGTGAGAAGATTTCAGGAAGATGGGGAACACAGTGTTGCTTCACCTGATGTAACACTAATTCAGGAGTGAAAAAAAATGCATCTTGCAAATGAAAAGGACTACTAAGAAATTCCTTTTCTCTGCTTTTAGAATTTGTTTCAGTATTACGACCAGTTGGAATCAGCATTTGACTTTGGGTCCATGTCTAAGCCATGTTTAATTCTATAAGTAGCAATGGAAATGCTTAATAATGAATTTCAAATTCACTTGATTGCAGGAAGAGCATTAAATGTTGGAAGCGAATTAAACTTGATGAGCTGCACCTTCTTTGGAATTCATGCAGGTATTGAAAAGAAGAGGCTCCACCAATCATTTAGTTGGCACTAAATTTTAAATGAAATTACTCAGACCTAGTAAGCATTATTAAGATAGAAGTTTATAAGGGCTCAAAGTACATTAAGCATAAAAACATGTCAGAATTTGGGATTTACTTCTTCCTTGATATTTTGTGATATTAAGTGACCCAAGTGGGGATTACATTTTAATCTCCTGGTCTGGCTGAAAGCAGTTCACCCAATTAATAAAAGTCAAACATAATTATAAGTAATTTTACTTATAACTTTAAAACAAAGACTTGAGTGCCCGAGTCCTAAAGTTAATTGGCCTTAGACTTACTTCCTGAGCCAATCTTAAGCACCTCAACATTCTGATTCTTTGACCTTGGAACAAGTTTATTTTCTAAGCAGCTTATTGAGTGAGTTATGGCTCTCCTGCCAAGTTAAGGCTCAAAGGGGCTGTTAATGGAGTGTATAATTTGGTGTATTTAAGAAATAATTACTATTATCCCAGGGAACTTGTCCCAACATTACATTTGTATCAATTGACACATATGAGTAGATAATCATTCAATAACAGACTTCACCTAGGTTGTTTTATTATTAAGAAGCAACATTGCTTCTTCTAGGTTTCTGATTTATTTACTTAGTCCACAAACTTTTCTTTAACTCTTTCACATCAGAAAATTATAGCTTGATTTAAAATATCAGGACTAATAATACATGTGATTCTTCTTTCTTTTCTTGTTTGTAAGCCACCGGCATTATTCAGGCCTTAATTTTGGCTCTGTAGTCAAGGATCACTCCTAGTAGGCTTGGGGGACCATATGGAGTACCAGAGAATGAACCCGGGTAGGCCATGTGTAAGTCTCCAAATAACTCCAGTTCCAAATAACTCAAGTGATTAAAGGAGAGATCAAGTGCTGTGTAGAAAGGTGCTAAGTGTCTGATTCGTTTAGAAGATATCATTTATAATTATTCGCTGCCATGTTTGTATTATGCTTGTCATTTTAAATTTCTTTGCCTTGTATTATATTATTGGATTTCTTCAAGTATAAGATAGGGAGTAATAATATAATGGGAACAACACAGATGGATGAAGTCTAAATTTCAAAAAATAAAATGTGTTGTAGCCTAAATTTAAAAAGTCAATAAATATTTTATTATTAAATTAGAATAATAATGAAGCAAAATTTCATTCTCATGCCCTGCATCCCTTCACTTTATTATTTTTAAAGTTAGTAATGGTATTGTTTTTAGAATTTCAGACGTTGTCATATATATGAAAATATTTGTATATAGCAGGTATAGGGGTCATACACTCAATTTTACAGTAAAGCTAGAACAGTATTTGTTGTTACCATAGAATAAGAAAATTCCAAGGGTTAGAGAGACAATATAATCAGTGAGATATTTTTCTAAGTCTTTATACACTGTGCCAATGCAGGAGGAGAAAAACGGCAAAAAGCACAAAATATTTTTTATTTTTGATATATAATTTTTTATCTTCATCTTTTATTATTATTATTTTTTATTTTTACTTACCTATCTACTTTTTGTTGATTTCTTTGTGTTGGTGTGGTTATTGAGGTTGTTGTCCCCATTTATATTTATTTTTTTTCTTCTTTTCTTTTCTTTCTTTATGTGCTCTGCTATGTTTTTTATCTCAAGACCATGGCTTTTTTTGTGGTGCTTATCGTTATTGTTGGAGTGCTCACTGTATATTTGACACTTTTTTGGTACTGTTGAGGTGTTTCACCTTCTTTTTCTCCTTCGTCTCTCAAACGGATGATGAGAGCCTCTAGAAGGATTCCGCCCATTTTCGGTGTATTAGACTTTTACCCCAGTTTATTACTTTTCTCTTCTTCAAACAAAACCACATAACTTGAACTATATAGTCCTGCCTCCCAGTTAGAGGGGGAAATAAGGGAGGCACCAAGATCAAGACTACTAAGTAGTAAACTAGGTATAGAAGGGACCACATATTCTAGCAGCCCCGGGGAGGAGGATATGGGAGGTAGGACGAAAACAGAGGTGTAGGGAGGATAAATCGGTGATGGGAATCCCCCTGATTTTGTGTAAATATGTACCTAAAATATTATTGTCAACAATAAGTAAGCCACCATGATCATAATAAAAATTATATTTTAAAAAAGAAATATAAAATGCATGCCAGAAAGAATTTGGTGACCAAGATTTCACCAGACAGATCTTATCACTGTCCTAAAAAACAGAACTATTATTTCTTAGTTGAAAATAGATTCTATTTGCTTTTTGAAATCAAGAACTTTTAGGTTGGATTGGTGGGGGCATACCAAGAGACACTTTGTGATGCTTGGCAGACTATGCATGGTCACAGGAGCCAAACCTGGGTCAGCATATGTGCAAGACAAGTGCCTTAAGTCCTATACTCTCTCTCTTACTATTACAGAAAATCAGTAACTTTAAAAACTATCCTTTACTCATTATTCAAATTTTCATTTAACTTGAACTTAAATACTTCCAGGCAGACAATGCCCATGCAGATCATTGCCACAGAAGATTTATTCATAAATGATTCGTAAGATTTATACGTGTTGTCAGAAACATCTGGATGAGCTCTGTTTAGTGACAAGGATTTAACCCAACAGAGTTCTTGGAAATGATTATTCCTGAGAGGATAAGAAAAACAGTAATAACAAAAGTTCTCTGGCAAGTAAAATTTAATATAGACATGGGACAGAAGGGTCAGATAGAGTAGCAGAAGTCTAAAGAACAAGCAGGAACACACCTTCCAGTGTGACTGGCCAGGTAAGTAGGAGGCCTTGTTGACCTCAACTCCCTGAATTTAGTTCATGAGAAATGAAACCTAGAACTTTAGCAAGTTCAGACTCTGAGGACTAATAACGAATCATACACTATCCTATATGCAATACTTCTGGATACAGGATTAGAACTTCCCTGTCATTAATAAAAATGAAATCAGTCATTCACTGCATTTACAAGAAATATTTGACAAGTATTCCCCCTTCCCATGAAATCATTTGATGGGAGCCATGGTTAGCAGTTATCAAGGGCTATTCCTGGGCCATGCTCAGGAGTGGCACCTGGCAGTTTGGGGATCATTTTTAATGCCTGGGATTTGAACCATGGAAGGTGATTCAAGGCAAGTTCTGCAATTCTTATACTATATACCTCTAGTTCTGGGGGAAAAATTATGTAATACTGGAAACTAAAATGAACTAAAGAAGCAAAATCCATGCTACAAAGCCTTTTATTTCCACGAATGTCTTATTCAAATTATATATTGCTTTTACTTATTTTAAATCAGACCTTGATTACAATAAGTGTTCACTGCATGTGTAATAGCATTCATTAGCAAGGATATATAAAGATACTTTTAAATGCATTTACTGTTAGTTGTGTTGAGCTGTAGATATTCATTTGCAGAATTTGCAACAAAGCAAGAGAGTCTGATTTAATATTTTTAAAGAAGAAATCAATTCTTTCAGTTCAATGTATGACAGGATGTCATTTTGAATAGTGTCCTCAGCTACGTTCAGGATACTTAATTTTGATAAAGGATGGCCAGAATATATCTTCAGTAAGGAAATTTGACAGAACTCATAATGTTGTCATAGCAAATGGCGCATTATTTAAGGACCTCTACCATCTGAGAACATCTTTACATTTCAATGTCATGGCTTATCAGGCTTCTAGGAAGCTGGGTAGATTTGCAATAAGTTTTAGAATAATAGGTGCAGAAATGAGTCAGAAGGCCTAGTTTGTCTGATTTTTTTTAAATATAATTCACTTTATTCAGAGACTGTGTATCACAGAGTTGACAAAGTTGATCATAATATATTTGCTGCCAGGTTAGTAGGAGTGAACTTATTTTTAAAAAGGGGAAAACCAGAATAAAAAGAGGACAGCATTAAGAAAAGTTGTGAAAATGATTTTATTTTACAATGAGGTCATTAAGTCATTGTCAGAAGGCTTAGTCAGCTCTTGTTAAACCATTCAATGATTTCTTTTGTTTCTGAACATTAGGTGACTTTAGATATACATTGACTTTTAAATTGGTGGGTGTGTATAAGGGATTAAACAAAAATGGAATTATCTCAATGCTGGAATTCCAACCACTATTACTGATATTGCAACTTTTGTATAGTGTGGTTTCAGCTGTCAGAGCTCCCTAAAGTATAATGAAGTCAGGGAGAGTGTGTCCACATTTACTCCAAAAGTGGCATCTGCATATGTTAGCCCAAATATTAGCATGCCTGAAGTTTTGTTTAAATTGGTTGCTCTTCAGAGAACCACAAAAGAGTGATGTAGCAGGACCATTAGTGAAGCAGTGATTGTAGGCGATAGATGCAGCAGGTGTGGCTTTGATAGAGCAGGAAACTGACTGGCTTTCTCTTCTAGAGATTGCCATATTTCAGCTGTTTGGTAAGTGTATCCATAAGTTTTCACAGCTTGGTTTTCATCTCTTACAAGAACAGAGTGTTTGGAGCTGGCTGGATGCAGACCTGGCGACTGTGCTTTTAGAAGGCCTAGTTTTGAATGCATATTCTGACACCTCTTAACAGTGTAAAGGACAACTAAAAAGTGACTTCAGAACTGGAGATCATATGTATTTCACATTTTCTTAAATGATCTTGTGAAATTTAAAAAATGGATTTATAGAAGTTCACTCTGATGGTTCTAGGACTTTTTCTTGTCTCTGTGCTCAAGAATCACTTTCGGCAGTGTTTAGAGGACCATAATGCAGTACTGGGTACTATATAAGGAAAATATCTTATTCCTTACACTATTTCTCTGGACTCAGAAACTTTTTTTATAAAAGGGACTCTCAGGAATGTGAAGATAAAAAGATTGATTGCCGGGGGCCGGGCGGTGGCGCTGGAGGTAAGGTGCCTTGCCTTGCCTGTGCTAACCTAGGACGGACCACGGTTCGATCCCCCGGTACCCCATATGGTCCCCCAAGCCAGGAGCGACTTCTGAGCGAATAGCCAGGAGTAACCCCTGAGCGTCACTGGGTGTGGCCCAAAAACAAAACAAAACAAAAAAAAGATTGATTGCCACAGATCAATTTTTTAGAGAACACCCTCAACTCATATTGTTTTATGAGTTTTTAAAATTTTTTCAAGCCTTAAAAATATAATTATTTAGATCACTTAAAATAGTAAGGAAAGGAAAACTTGCAAAATAGTTTTATTGTTAAATGTTAAATAACAGTGGGAGACCATAAGTTGAATCAGTTATATCTGTCAAAGAAAACTGTATAAGTAAGAAAGTTGGAAGTAATATTAAAAGTAGTAATACAAAATAGTGAGATAATTCTAAAAATGCAAGGATATTAATATTAAGAAATATATAAATCAAATCATTGAGGATAAAATGATGCCTTAAATATGTCAATGGATATTATTTAATATCATGACAAGATTCAGTTAAAATTCTTGATAAAAGGTAAGTATATTGGAGTTTGAGAGATTGTACAGTGGGTAGGGCAATTTGCTTTGCCAGCAGTCAACTCAAGTTCTAACCTCGGATTTCCATATGGAGCCTGGCAAGTGTGATTTCTGAGTGCAGAGTCAGGAGTAACCCCTGAGTGCTGCCGATGTGTCCCCCTCCACCAAAGGTTACTATTTAACAGTGCACAAACTCTTCTTTTTTATGTCTCTTACTGTATTTTTAAACTTAAAAACTTTAAATTAATTTAAATTTTTTAATTGTAATATTTACAATATTGCAATATTTTCAATATTTACAACACAGTATTGTAATATTGTAATTCATTTTAATTAATTACACTACAGTCGGTTTTCCATGAGCATAAATTCCAACACCACAACTAACTCTAGTAACACTTTAACATTATCTCAAGTTATCTCAAGTCAAAGTCAGTTAGTTGCAGATAACAAACAGATATATTCACTAAAGTAATTAATAACACAAACTTAGGGGCCCGGGAGATAGCATGGAGGTAAGGCATTTGCCTTTCATGCAAAAGATCATCGGTTCGAATCCCGGTGCCCCATATGGTCCCCCGTGCCTGCCAGGAGCAATTTCTGAGCATGGAGCCAGAAGTAACCCCTGAGCACTGCCAGGTGTGACCCAAAAACCATTAAAAAAATAACACAAACTTATATTCCATTAGCACTATTCAATTTTTTTCTGGATTTGTTCGATGAAAATTATTACAGAATAGAAAGTCATAAGGAATAAACAGAAAAAATAGCTGGTTCCTTTAAGTTGAATTGAAATTGAAAGTCTTTCTACAACTTCACTTTTTGTTCTTATCCTGAAAATACTATGCTTTTATTATTCTTTAATGAAAATTACTGTTTTTATAAAAAAAATTTAGGTGTTTATTTTTATCCTTATTTTAAAGATACTGTTTATTATTTTTTGATTCTATTGCTACTTTGAAAAATAAATAATGCTGGGGCATTGGTGGTGGGAAGGTTGCACTGGTGTTCTTTTTATGACTGAAACCCAACTACATTCATGTATGTAATCATGGTGCTTAAATAAAGAAAAAAGAAAAATAAGTAATGCATTGCCCTAAAAATATTTTCAGATAAATATTCATTTATCACCTCCATTCATTTACTCTTATTTGCTTTTAGGAACTTGTTGGCTTTGATATTTTACAGTTGGAATATGACGTATCTCCTTTCACCATTATTCATGATATTTGATAACCTAGCATAAATCTGAATAATGAGATTCTATTTGATCCTGAGAATTTTTTGAAATTTAAGTGAAGGGGGGTGTTCTTTTTTTTTTTAATAACTAAAACCCAACTAAAAATATGCTAGTAATCTTGGTGCTTAAACAAAGACATTTATTAGAAAAAAAATCCAAAAATCAAAACCATGAATACATATTAAGCATGCTATTTACATTGTACCAATAATGATTCAATAAAAAAATAAATTCAAGTATTTTAAAAATATTCTAATTTACAAAAATTCCTGCTTTGATATATTTTTTTTTCTCTCTTCTGAAATGGTAGCTAAATAAACATTAGTTGTTATTCCTTCTCATTTCTCTTTGTACATTTCATACTGTGTGTCCTATCCTGCCTTTTAGGTTTTTTCTTTAGATTTATCTATAGTTGATGAATGTTTCCTTCATCTCAAATTAACTTGCTGTGTAACACATCCAGACTCTGGAAGAACAACATCGAGTCTTTCTTTTCAACTTATTAAAACTTTGGGCCTTTTTTATTTTTGTTTGGTTGTTTTTGTACCATATTCTGATGTATTCAGGACTTACTCATGGCTCTATTCAGGGATCAGTGCAGGCAGGCTCAGGTTACCATAGGGGGTGTTGAGAATTGAACTGAGATCAGTAGTGTGCAAGGTAAATGCAACTTTCGTAGGTCCCAATTCAGGGTCAATAATTTCTTATGTACAAGAATTCCAGTGTCTACCTTGACGTCTTTTTCTTGCTATTTTTTAAAGGGGGGAGTTCAGACCATCCTGGCAGAGCTCAGGAAATCCTCCCAGCTCTGTGCTTGAAGGTCATTCTTGGTGGTATTCCAGGAGTCATGGATGCTGTAGAGTTGACCTTAATCTCTAGTATCCTGGCCTCACATTTATTTCATCAAAGACTCAAAATTATTAGCTTCATATTCAGTATTCATAATTTAAATGTCTGTACTTGTCGTTGTGTGTCACGTTTTAAATAATGAAATCAACTTCCAGTGCATATTCTTCATTTTAGTTTTATTGTGCTGTTTCTGAGACCCTATTCCAGAAAGATTTGCTTTTGCTTTTGCAGTCACCTGAGGTCAACTCTAAACTACTAAAGTAATAATAACTTTCCTGATGTAGACATATATTCTTTTTTATTTCTCCTTTACCCACAGCACAAACAAAATGATTTAACGTTTCACTGTCTCATATTTCCTCCTGTTTTCTACAGGAGTCATTTTTATTTTAGAAAAGAACCTCTGGACTCCCAAATTGCAACAAGGATCAGATACTGTAATTTCTTTCTATGGAATAGGTTTAATTATATTCCATGTGCTGGATGGCTAAGAAGTTCCAGATGCTGCTAAAACAGTGACTTCAGCCAGGTATCAATATTCTCTTCTTAGTTAAACTCTGGGATCATTCTTTCTTTTTTCTGCTAATTTACTGAGGTAGTTGGTAACATATTTATGATGCTAATTGAAATCTCTTAACATTTGATATCAGAAACTCTTCACACATATATTATAAAAGTCTAAAAAATATTTATGCATTGTCAAAAGACAAACTGGGACTTATTAAAATTTTAAATATCTGTGTTATCCATTCCAAATAGGCTAAATAAAAATCATCCAGAGTGCATTATTCCCAACTGATCAGGGAAAAAGGTAAGTATGTAGGATAAGTATATAAATCAAGAAAGGCAAAGATTTGATCTATTAATTAAAAAGCTTAAAATCTACTTGACTGACTCTGACTGTCATTCCTCTTTTGATTTTGTAAACTTGAGTCTCTTACACATTTTTAGTTTGCTTTTGTAGGTCAATCCAGTGTTGTATTTATCTCAATGCAATGTTCTCCTTTGTTTAACTCAAGAATTTGTATAATTAAATCCATATATTAGCTAGATCTTAGTTTCTTTTCTTTAAATATAAATTACTTTCTTTAAAGACCAAGTATCATATATTGACATAACTGATCATAATACATGTTTTCAGGTAAGTGGATATGAAGTTGTTAAAAATAAATAAATAAATAAATAAAAGAGTAGGGGGAAAAAGGAGGAAAAATAAAAAGTACTTCAGCAAGAAAATTTGCTAAAATCTAATTTAATCTTGCCATGAAGTTATTAAATCATTACCAGTAGTAGAGTAAGCTGTCGGCTGTTGTTACTAGTTGATCATTCTGTTACTTCTTTTGTTTCTGAACTTTAGATGACTTCAGATATACATTGGTGTCCAAATCCTTGTCTTCCTACTGAGGTGACACTAGTAAAAACACAAATTGGAGTGATCCAGGAATTCTAAGCACCATTCCTGATAATGGGAATTTTCGGGAGCATATTTTTGGCTGCCAGGCTTGACTTCTCTCTTTTGAGAACAGTCAGTGTTCAAGAAAAATCAAGGAGTTGGTCAGGTACAGATATGGCAACTGTTTTGGGGGAGTGTGGTTTCAGCTGCCAGAGTTTCTAGGGTGAACATGAATGCAAAGGAGGGTACCTGCACTCACTCTATAAAAGTCCTGGTGATATCAGCCCATATATCAGCACTCCTGGAGTTTTGGTAGATTGGTGTCTCCTGAGAGAGCTATATGAGAGTGGTTAAGCAGAACTATTGGTAAAGTAGCAACTATGGGTGATGGATGCAACAGGTGTGAGTGACTTCAGCTAGACAGGAACTCAACCTGCCTCTCCTCCTGAGATTGCCAGCATTCAGTTGCTAGCTCTTAGTTTCTTTTTTTTTTTTTTAACACTTATCAAGTAGTCACTATATGACATATGTTTTAATATAAAGCTGTTATAGATGCTCATGGAATTTATTGTGCAGCATTTAAGAAAGATCCGTAAATAATGACAACAATTCAATTTGAGAAATAACAGAGTATGAGTGCTTAAAAGGCATTTATACAAGTCAACACAACTTAGACCAAAATTGGATGATCTTAGGGTAAATAAAGAAAATCAAGGGCAAAAGACAAATTCTGGATGTTCTCCTATTCTGTGACACAGAGAAAAACATCTAGGGAATAGTAGCAAATGTGAGCAAAACAGTGGCTGTAGATTACAGAAATCTACACTGGCTGTAGATATAAATGTAAAGAAAGGAACATAATGGTGGGGAAACAAGAAAAGAGGTCTGTAAGTAACTTAAGGGCAAGCGTCTGAGGCCCTCTGAGCACTCTGGTGGAGAAGCAAAGCAGCTGTATGTATGCAAACCCAACCTACATAAATAAAACTTTAAATATATCTGTCTGGTGTCAGTGATGGAGGTGGAAGAGGAAGGGTAAGAAGGGGAAAAAAAGAAAAGGGAAATTAGGAGGAGAAGGAGAAGAACAAAGAGCAAAGAACAGAAGGAAGAGAAAGAAGAGAAGAGGGAGGAGGAAGAGGAAGAAGAAAATGTCTAGATCTTTCTGAGTTAGGAAAGATTCCTGTAGAAATTAACTTTTCATATGGGGATATAGTAGAGAGCACTGCTGTCCTAGTTATCCTGGGAAACATAAGCATAAGGGTATTTGGAATAATTTATTTCCTTAAAAACAGGAGTTAGCTTTTTTTGGTTTTGTTTTGTTTGCTTGTTTATTAAATGTCAGCTTGCCTTCATTATTTTTCTAAACAAAATGATTCCTTATAAATTCTTCTAAATGAAAGTTTTCCTTAACCATGATCGAAAGGAATTAGGAAAAGATCCAGCCATAATGTCGGTTATCTAATAGCCTCTGATTTCATCTGTCCTATTTTGTTCAAAGGCCTTGCCTTGTCTATCCACTGATGTGCTCATACCGCCCTCTAGAGGAATAAACTATCAATTAAAAAATGTTGCATCTGCTTTGAGATTAAAAAAAGGGGGGCAATTAAACTACACACAAAAACGATATAAAGTAAACTTAAAATATCACCATGAAAGATGACAGTATTAAAAAGTTTACATATTACACAATTCAAGCCATACAGACTCCTAAAGAGAAAGAGAAATAGAATTGTAGAGACAATAAAAAATTAGAGATTGGATAGAAAATCAAGTGTTTGCCTTGTAGGCAGCTAATCCCAGTTCAATCCCCAGCACCACACAAGGTTCCCGAGGCCCTTCCAAAAGTGATCCCTGAGTGAAGAGCTAGAGTAAGCGCTAAGTACCACTGGGTATTGTCCCAATCACCCCCTGACCCCCAAATATTTTGAAAATAAAATATTGACCTCCAGTTGCCTGACTTCCAGTTGCTGCCACCATGTGAGCTCCCAGAAGCAGGTCAGTTGTGTACACTCACCGCAATTGAATGTGTTTAAGCACTGCAGTTAGGCATGTCACCCTGGTGAACACTACAGAATGTGTGAAAATGTCACAGATAAAATGACTGTGACCCTTGATGAGTATCTGTGCAGATGCTACAATTAAAGAATGGACCTCTGAGGACCAGAGATAAGCGATTCTGAGGACCAGAGATAAACCAGAGAGATCCCCAATAGCAAAGACAAAGACAGAGGGGAAAAGGAAATACAGAAAAATTTTCTATGTTTGCATATTAAAGAAATTCCTTTCATGAGCCTTTTTTTTTTTTTTTGTAGTCTCACCCGGCAGTGCTCAGGGGTTACTCCTGGCTCCATGCTCAGAAATTGCTCCTGGCCGGCACGGGGGACCATATGGGGCACCAGGATTTGAACCGATGACCTTTTGCATGAAAGGCAAGCGCCTTGCCTCCATGCTATCTCCTGGGCCTTTATGGCTCTTCAGTTAAGTCATCACTCTCCTTTTCATTTTTCTCTATGGGATCTGAATGCTGGTGTGTCTGAATTGCCTGTTTGCAATGTAGCTAGTGAGGGATTCAGATATACTTAGCTTCAGTTACTGTATAGTTGTTAAAAATTAGAAAATCCTTTTTAAAAAATATTTATCGAGGCCATTCTGAATTACAAGTACTTCATAGTTGTGTTCAGGCATTTAGTAAAAGTGAATTAGGGCCATTTCCACCATCAGTGTTGACCTCCCTCCACCATAGTTCCCAGCATGCATCCCATACCTCTACCGTTAGTCCCCTGGATTGCTAGTGTAACAGGTTCATTTTGTGTTTGGCTTGTTATAGAAAATTTGTAAGACACTTTGACTTCAAAAAATTATTTGCTTTAAAGAAAACACTTATTACTTAAATTATTGATTTATGCCATTTAAGATTCATTTTTATGCCATGATCTAAATGTTCCCAATATAATTAGGCTTCAGTGCAAGATAATGATTTACGAGATGAAAAGTGGGTAAGTTTTTTAATTTGCCTCTTCTAACATTATCTTTAAAAGAAGTTTTAATTAGGGGCCCGGGAGATAGCATGGAGGTAAGGCATTTGCTTTTCATGCAAAAGGTCAATGGTTCCAATCCCGGTGCCCCATATGGTTCCCCATGCCTGCCAGGAGCAATTTCTGAGCATGGAGCCAGGAGTAACCCCTGAGCACTGCTGGAAGTGACCCCCCAAAAAAACCCAAAAAAATAAAAAAAAGAAGTTTTAATTATAAGTAAAAAGAGTCATGTGGCAGAGCCATGGCATGGAGGGTAAGGTGTCTGCCTTGCTAGGACAAGCAGCGATTTAATCCCCCGGTGTGGTGTCCAATATGGTTCCCCAAGCCAGGAGTGATTTCTGAGCACATAGCCAGGAGTAACCCCTGAGCATCAAAGATGCGGCCCAAAAGAAAGAAACAAACAAAAAGAGTCAATGACAAACAAACAAAAAGAGTCAATGACTTTTTTATTTGTTTTGGGGTCACTCCCTGCAGTGCCTCTAGGGCAGTGGTCCTCAAACTACAGCCCGCAGGCCACATATTGTATTTATTCCCATTTTGTTTCTTCACATCAAAATAAGATGAATGCAGTGTGCATAGGAATTTGTTAGTAATTTTTGTTTTTACTATAGTCTGGCCCTCCAATGGTCTGAGGAACAGTGAACTGGGCCCCTGTTTAAAACGTTTGAGAATTCCTGCTCTAGGGGATACTCCAGCTCTGCTCAGAAATCATTCCTGACAGTCTCAGGAAACGATATGGGAAGCTGGGGACTGAACTTAGGTTGACTACATGCAGTCAAATGCCCTACCCACTGTGCTATCATTCTGGCCCCAAAAGAGCCAATGTCTTGAATTTTTTTAAATCCCTACATTACGTTTTGTTAAAAATGTCTCTTTACTATCCAATTTTATACCTTACCTTGAATTGCTAAACTTCTGTTGAAGACCCAGAAGCATATTAAAAAAAGATATATTTTCTTTAATATGAAAATGAGTAAAGTATTCATACTTCCCCAGAATTTAATTTCATAAAATTAATTAGGTTATGAACTTCGAGCTAATACAGTTTTACTTTCATTCTCTCCCTCAAAACTTCAGCTACATTTTAAATAAACTCACTTTTTTTTAGACTATTGCTTTAGGACAGCATAAAATTTCATTGACATAGTGGAGCAGGACTATCCACATACCTCTATCCCCACCCATTTGGAGTTAATTCTGCTATTTACATTGCCTGCTGAAATGTTTAACAAGAAGGAATCAGTAGTCACTAGGTTCAGAAACTCATTGCTATCTTAATATAAAATAAAAAGTCTAATGTCCTAGTTGGGATGAAGCATTTCTTGGCATGGTGCCTTCATCCCTTCTGCTGGGGATCTGGAGAAGGTCGTAGTAGTGGAATAATTTCACAGGCAGTCAGGTAAAGTTTTATAGGAGTCAGCTAGCTTTATTTCACAGTCCTAACCGCCATGTGCATTTCCTCACATGGCTTCTATGCTAAGCCTTTTCCAAGTAGCTTCTTAACTGTTCCTCCTCTGCCTCTATCTGCCTCTCTCCCTTTCAATCGCTCCCCATGTTTCCTTGATGCTTTTTTCTGCTCTCCTCCCCCAGAATCTTATATTCCTTATTCCAAAATTCAGGCTCCTGAAAGTGTGGGTGGATCTGACCATCCAGGTGATGTTAACATAGAGCACTGGGGAGGGGTAACCTCACAGTTTACCAATGAACTCAGTTCCCTAGATATCCCATTAACTCGTGATTCTGTAGGTCCTTTATGTTTGGAAATGTTGAGTTCTGAACAAGGAGGGACGCCATTTTGTAAAGGACACATGGTAGGCTTCTTCTCGGGTTCTGAGCAGGGAGAACCGCCATTTTGTAAGGACCACATGGTGAAAACCACATGCTAGGTTTCCACAAGCCCAGTGGTCGGCAACCTGCGGCTCGCAAGCCACATGTGGCTCTTTCTACTTTTAATTTGGCTCTTCTGTGTGCGGGGTGACTCCACCAGGAGTCAGGACTCTGCTCCTATCCTGTCAGTGCGTGCCCTTTGTGCAGCCCCGGCCACTGGCTTCAAGATTGTAAGATGATACTCAGTATCAACCCCAAACAAAGGTGTTCCCCCAATGTCATCCTTTCTTAAACTTCTTCCTTTGATATGTAAAAGCCGACTGAATATGTACTTTTATCTCTCTCTCTTGACCTGAAGCCTCCTGGTTTTGGGAATTGGTTTTAATAAAGAGAGATGTTCTAGCTTTTTGGGCTCTAGGCAGAGAGTACAAGGTAAAAGGACATGGACTCCATGATCATCCTTCCCTGGCTAGCTTGGTTTATTATTTCTTTCCTGCTACCCTGCTTCTTCAGATCAATTTGGGTGGGGTTTAGAAATACAGTACCTGGAGTGATCTTAAAACACATATTTTATTTTATTATTTTTATTTTATTTTATTTTTTAATTTTTAATTTTTTTGGTTTT
The DNA here is from genome assembly GCA_004027635.1 of Crocidura indochinensis. Lineage (NCBI taxonomy): Eukaryota > Metazoa > Chordata > Mammalia > Eulipotyphla > Soricidae > Crocidura > Crocidura indochinensis. Next base: position 3,225 of record PVKC010021036.1, on the reverse strand, counting down.
TGGGTCACACCAGCAGTGCTCAGGGATTTTATTTTGCACAAGAGTGGGCATCTTCCATTTACATCTTCTCAACACAGAATTTTCTTTTCCATGGATTCTCATGTTCAGAGTATCCATGATTAAAGTTGTGAGCTAATGCCCTTAAATGCTGTTTTTCATATTGATTATGGCTTTCTGCATAATATATGTGCCAATCAGAAAGCTTTTGCAAGAGTGGAAACATTTCAATATCTCCTCAGGCACAGCTATCCCAGAATCAGATTCTTTTTTGAACACATCCATCTTATGTCTCACTGTAAAAACAACTGTGAAACTCCCCTGCAGAGAAATATTAAGTTCATAGAGAAAATGAACAATGTTTGCCAAATACACAAGCTTAGCTACCCATTCCTTGTCCATCTGGGGCTGTACAAAGTCAGAGTTCTGCTTTCACAGGAACTGCACTACTTCTATTCTCTTGTCAACAAGGCAAGAGAGCACCCTTGCCACTTCACTTCTTCATGGAGAAGATGCTAATAGTGGGCATCCATACTCTCACCCATGGTGGTGAATAGCCTGGATTTGATCACAATTGTGAATTTCACAAATTATCTTTATTGTGTCATCTGTCACAGAGTTTAGTTAAGCAGGGAGTTTTTCTGAATTCAGTCTATCATACAATGAGTGCATACAATGTATGGGTATGCAAACTTCTGCTTCTTGTGACTACACAAAAACACTGAGCCATGCACAGTGCATCATCTGTACAGACATCAGCACATCAGATTATTATTCTGAGTAAAATGAGTCAGAAGGAGAGGTGTAGACACAGAATAATCATTTGTGGCATATAAGAATAATAGATGGTAATATGGTAATAATATTTAGAGAAAATAGGGATGAGGGACAGGAGGACTAGTCCATAATACGAAGCTTGCCATAAAAAGTGGTGAGCTCAGTTAGAATAGAGAAAAGTACATTATGATATTGATAGTTGAAACATATCACTCTGGACAAGAACTGGATGCTGAAAATGGATGTGACATGTATGGTACCCTTTAATTAACAATATTGCAAACCAAGGTGCCATAAAGGAAATTTTGCAAACCTCAGTGTCATAAAGCAAAAGAGAGATAGAGAGAAAAAAGCAAAATGCCTGCCCCTGACATAGGCAGAGGAAGGTGAAGGGGAAGGAAACAAGGGACATTGTTGGTGGGGAAAGTACACTGGTGAAGGATGGTGTACATTTATGATTGAAACACAAGTATGAATAATTTTGTAACAAATATGCTTAAATAAAAATATTTTTAAAATGTTTCAGGCACTCTATCATAATTCCTTTATGATATGATATCATATGCCTTTAACAAAGTGCCATTTTTGTCTTTGTGTGTATTTTAGTTTGGTTTCTTGCAGCACATACTAAAGTGTCAATAGATTTTTTTTTCCTTTCAGTGAAATCACTACTTTTCTCTGGAACACTGTTCTTGCTTTTAAAGATTGTTAAAAGATTTTTCTCTTTTACCTATTTCATCTCCATATTGTAGAGTTTCAAATTTTCAGCACAAATTGGTTATCAAAAGGAAACGTTTTGAAATATTTTGTTTCCTTATTATCAGAAATCAAAGCATTTTTCCTCGAGAAGGGTGTTCACTATCCAGAATTAACAAACGGTCAGTGGATTCAAAAACTGTATTTCATGGTAGATGTTACTTTACATCTAAATCAGCTTTATCATAAACTACAGGGGAAAGGAAACACATTTTTTTGATGTTAGAAGTTATTTCGTGTGAAAACAAATTATCTGTTTTTGTTCAAGATTTTGACAGAGAAACTTTGATTCACCTTCCAAGCCTGTTGAAACATCGCCAAGAAAATAATTCTGATATTGACATTACCTATTTTAAAACAGCACTTTTAAATATAAGGGAAGCTTTTCTCAAGAGGTTTCAGGATTTCAGAAACAGCAAAGAGATGCTGGCCTTTGTTAAAAAAAAAAAAAACCTCTGGATGCCACTGTAATGGAATCAAATTTTTCTCCCTTTAATATTGACATTGGCAACTTTGAAATGCAATTTCTAGATTTAAAACACAAAGAACTGTGGAGCTCGAAATTTGAATGTCTTTGTGCTAAATTAGAAAGATTGGGGAAACACAAATGTGAACTTAGTTCACAGCACAAGTGGTCTGCTTTGAAACACCTGGAGGAGGAAGATATGTTGATTTTTAACACTTGGTATAGTATTCCTGACTCATATAATCAACTACGAAAGCTAGTGTTTGCTGTTCTTTCCTTCTTTGGGTCTACATATTTATACGAACAATCATTTTCAAGCACGAATCTTATCAAGAGTAAGTTGAGAACTTGTCTCATTGATGAGAACCTGGAATAGTGCCTAAAATTAAAAACAATATACAAACCTGACTTACTCAAACTTTCCAAGGAAATGCAAGGTTTGTGACTTTGTCAGTCATGGTCAGGATGTAATTTTCTCTACATTGTAAGGCAAATTTAATGGAATTTAACGTTATCAATAAATAATATTGTTTGAAAGTTTTTGTTTTATTAGTTGTGTTATTTGTATCCTCCCGACCTATGTGGATACTTGCATGCAGAATATTCTTAACAAATACTTATTGAAACTAAAATCAGTGTACCATCCTATGTATTTTCGATTTTAAAAATGTGGCTCTCGGGACCGGAGTATAGCATGGAGGTAAGGTGTTTGTCTCTCATGCAGAAGGTCGGTGATTCGAATCCCAGCATCCCATGAGCCTGCCAGGAGTGATTTCTGAGCATAAAGCCAGGAGTAACACCTGAGCGCAGCCAAAGCAAACAAACAAAAACAAAGAACAAAAAGACCCCAAAATTACAAAAAAATGTGGCTCTCAAAATAAATTTCAATCGTGGTTTTGGCAAGATTTGGCTCAGTTGAAAAAACAGGTTGCCGGAGACGGGCGCCGATCGGAGCGGGTGGAAGGCGGCCATCCAGGGGAGCCTTGAGCCTCTGGAACAGGCCAGAGGGAGTTCAGGAGAGCGCCAACCAGAGTGTGTGGAAGGCGGCCATCCAGGGGAACCTTTGAGCTCCTGGAGCAGACCAGGGTGAGCTCAGATGGGCGCCGATCAGAGCGGGTGGAAGGCGGCCATCCAGGGGAGCCTTGAGCCTCTGGAACAGGCCAGAGGGAGTTCAGGAGAGCGCCGACCAGAGTGTGTGGAAGGCGGCCATCCAGGGGAACCTTTGAGCT